>JABSTQ010006138.1:0-15992 GCA_013358835.2 Ixodes persulcatus
TATTAGTTTTATGTCTTGAAACAGCTTCAGATGCCTGGAGTCGTGTGTACGTTCCAATTATTAAAAACTAACTTCGTATTTTCCTCATCTAACGCATGAAGTTTACTGTTTTTTTTTTTATAAAGTAACAAGTGCGACATTTTATTTGAAAAAGAAAAAAATAAGGGAGGTGCATCACAACCAGCAATCTCATTTCAAAGACACTGTGACCATTAACCCCGTATTATATGTGAAACTTGTAGACCATTTTGATGCAACTTTCATACATTATTGCCCTCTAATTAGGGTTGGTTTGCTCGAAGCGAAATCAATCGGCATGTCTATGAATTTCAAGAAAACACATTTCTAAGGTTCCGGCAAATTAGAGTCCAAACCTATCTTCCGTTCACCCTTAAGCTGAGACTAGTCTATTGCAACATAAGAACGAAGGGCGAGGGTAAGACGGGCCGGGGAGGAGGGAGCAGACGGAACGCTAAAGAGAGAAAGAGGTTTCCCCCTCTCTTCTCCAGCGTTCCGTCTGCTTCCTCTTCCCCAGCCCATCTTACCCTCGCCCTTCGTTCTTAGGTTGCAACGGACTAAAGAAGCACCGCCTACAGTGCGAGCTTTCTGCCCTTATTAACACAAGTGCGAACACGCAGGCACGCGCAACCAAAGCAACTAACCGATTTCGCACTGGATCAAGTCAACCTAGGTATAACACAGACAGATGCCAAGGTTTTCTAGTATCTAGTGTCTTAAAAAGTTTGGTCAAATAGGCTTGAGTCGAAGTGTCGAAAAGAAAAAGAGGAAAAGAGAAACACAAACGACCTACTTTTAGTTTTCAAATAGCATCACTAACCGCCGAATTCAGAAACCTCACTCAAACTACACTCACACTTAAGGGCCCCTCCACTTCCTCGAGGAAGGCGCGAGGGCCGGCGCTGGCCAATCACGACGGCGGGTCCGTCCTCGCGATTGGCCAGCGCCGGCCCTCGCGCCTTCCTCGAGGAAGTGGAGCGGCCCTTAAGTGTGAGTGTAGTTTGAGTGAGGTTTCTGAATTCGGCGGTAAGAGGTTTCTTTTTTGCCTAACAATATGACGCAAGCAATAAACACTGAACGCTCTCCTTGCACGCAAGAAGTGTCAATATCAAAAAAGTGTCATTGTGGCTCAAAATTGTTTATTTTTTATTTATTTCTATGAAACCTGCACGTTTGTATGCCCTTTTAATTTGAACGAGTGTCGTACCGGAGCGCTTTCGTGTATCACTACAGCGGTGTGAACGCTAAACACTTCAGACTGGAGGTCGTACTGCACTGCCTTAAATTGTGATGTTAGATGACAGATCTGACGCCCAATGGGGCAAACTGAAGTTCCCCGATGTGCCAATTAACTTTCACTCAACAAATTACTTTTACTTCTAAGGTACTCCTTTTTTTCTCGGACGAATAGACCCTTTTCAAAAGACAGAGTCATCTTGTGGCAGTACGAATAGCCCCAATATTGCCGCTCTTAAGGCTGAACTCCATGGGACGAATATGCTGCGAATAACCGACGAATTTTGGCCGGCGGCTTTTGCTCTGCGCGTGGAATCAACACAGTGGCTGCTACGTCGCGCGCAAAGCGAGCGTGCCGTCGGGCGGCGTTCGCCAGTTATTCGTCACATAATTCGTTCCATGGAGTTCAGCCTTAATGGCGGTGATAGGAGATCATGTTTGGCTAAATCAAGCACCCCCGATTTCGTGAGTCGAGGGTGACGTAAAAGGACCAACACCTCTTCCCCTTTCTTCTCTATGCTTTCGAAGACTTTCGCATTTTCTGGTGTGGAGAAGCTGTGTAGTGCCGCCATTAGAGCGTCGGGTTTGGCTCTGCACAGGGTGGGTAGACTGACTTTCGGGAAGGGTCTATTGCAGCCTGTTCGTCATGGGGAGTACAGTGGCATTGTAAGAGCATGTTTTTTTTTTAAAAAAAAGGAATAACCTCTTGAAGATGGCTAGCCTCTTTGTGATATAGTAGCTTTCAGTGGGCATCCTAGAGAAGAATCAAAAGATGCACTCAAAGTGGTCGAAAGTAAGAAATGTAATAAGAATTAAGAACATGATGGTAGACCCTGAGACTGGCGTAGAACAAAGTTACAGCAGTAAGAAATACAAAAATCAAATGACAGAGACCGCATCAATAACTCGGCTAAAAAAAAAAAAATCGTTTGCAGGCAGAGAGACCATTTGTGAGACCTCACAACAAAATTTATTTTATGAGGGAAAATATAGACAATTCCATTTAGCGCTCTCTGGGCGGCACCATTTTGTTCGACAGCAGCGCCCTCTTCATACATCCGGGAAATTCAGCAGGTTCGGCGGGGCAAAACGAGAGAGAGGGCACGCGCCCGACTCCGCTAGCAGACGACAAACCGGGAGGTTGCCATTCTCCATCTTTGGGCTGTATCGGCGGGCTGTACGAAACATCGAACTCACGCTCGTGGCTGCCGTTGTGAAGTGGTTCGCGTTCTTAGAATAGTTATGTCTACTCCAAATTCATCCTATAGCTCTCTGTTGTTTTATTTCTGTAAATGATCAACTAGCATACCTTTTTCCGTTACTTAAATAGCAGTTGAGTCAGCCGGCAGTACTACCCTCAAATACTGCGTGTATTGCGGCAGGAGAGCACGTTTTTATTTATTATTTCAGACTTTTACTCATGGTCGCTAAAGGCCTACACCAGTACGAACTTTGTATAGTAAAAAAAGGTACAGCAACCGGATTTACATTTCGCCAGAGAGACCGGCCAATCTAACACAGTTTTCCCTATTTTTTTTTTATTTGCACGCAGGTAACAGCGCAAATAAACCCTGTGAGTCTTTTTATCTAGCATAGTATTATACGATAACTGGCATACCAAAATCTGCGCATCTGCGCTTGAAAGTTCCAAAATGACACGATTTTAAACACGGTTTGCCCGCCAGCCGGACGCTAGCTACAGCCCACTCGGCGGAGCAGACGACATGCGGGGTGAGAGGGGGAGTGCATTTTTTTCTCTTTTACCCTCTCTCCTATGACCCTAATGGAACGGTCTATAATTGAGTGTCCACTTTATGATCTGTTTGAAGGATTACCAAAGGAAAATAGGAAAACGAGTGACGTAAATATTCTGAGACACAAAACTAAAAATAGGGATGAGAACCCTTATCTTTATGTGTACCTTCGCAGTGTCTGCTGGGTGCTTCGCTGAACTTTAAAAACTATGTGCATCGCTAGCAAAGATGCAGTCTCGATAAGGCAGTGAAGGCCTTTTTATGAAGCAGCAGGTTACCTCTCGTGCCTCTGTCAACAGTGTGCGATATTCTTGGTGGAGCTGTATTCGTCGTTGTGGTTAGAAGGAGAAACGACAACGCTGGACCGGCCTGAGATTTAAAATATAATTTTGAAACCGATTATTTTTGGCCATAGATTATGTTAAACTGTAGTGTACTTGCACTATGCCAACATATTTTTGTATCAAATACACATAAAATAGTCAATAATAAAGTTGTGCTGTGTACGCTTCCAGTAATTACAGCATAGGGTATTACACAATTTTCACGCCCTCAGAATAGTATCAAGCAGTAGTGCTAAAAAACGTTTATTCTTAGAGCGATGGAGGTAGGGGAAGGAGTTCATGGCAGCCCTAGACTCGCAGTATGGGGGTGGGGGTAGATATGTGCATTTCTAAGCCAGCTTCGAAAATAAAATTCACAAACGTGCGTATAGTTTTGCCTTATTTATCAGAAAAGACGGGGTAAAGACCCATTCCTCCATGTAAGTCACCCGCTCATGATGCACTTCCGTGTTGTCTCAAAGCCCTTGCAGCCCCATTTTAGGTTATCTATATTGACCGCATGTTGGGGGTCCATGCACTAACTGCATGTCGGTGAAGTCCACACCATTTCTCCACGCTGCCCTTCTGTTCGGCGTGTAGGCGGTATTGGTTCTAACACCAAGAGCCCTCCATTCTGCAGGTTCCTTCCAGTCGTCGGGCAAAATCCTGACTGGATATCTCGACCCTTTGGAGATGAGGTCCTTCTTCATATCCGGATTCTCCGACACTCTGGATTGGAGGCCCCTGTACTTCCAAGAGTCCTCCATTGCACACAGCGCATGCTCCCTGTGTGGCCTGGTGTCGAGAAATGTTGTCAGATTGCCCTGTGATCACACACTCTGTTCAGAATGTCACGAGGAGTCCCAGAGGCGAGGGAGTACTTGTCCACTGGATGAAGAATCCTTCGCCGGCGATAACATTGCTCACCTCGATATCTCCGGAGGTTACATTCTCAAGCGTACAGTAAGTAAACCTAAAAAAAAAGAAAAAAATTGCAGCTATTAGAAATATTGTGTTGGAACTTTACAAGCCCTTCAACACTTAAATATTTTCTCTAGGTTTTTATAACCAAGATTCCGTGTTTTAGGAGTTCAGTTCTCGTGAAATTCGGAGGGCGTTTTTCGAACTTTATCTATTGACGGATATTTCGGAGTTTATGAGTTTAGTCTCGTTACTTTCCCGATTTTCTGAACTAGGGAGTATATTTTTTATATGTTCCAAACATTCAGAATTGAAAATAAAAATATATATTAATCGTGGGTATAACTCTGCCCTAGATTTATAAGAAAGCAAGTGTACCATGTGACCTTGGCGCTTTTGCCATTAGTAGTACTAGTAACTGTGCCACGACAAAACTTGAAAAAGACACATTAAAATCACTGAACTCCTTCACGTGGCCGGTGGAAGGCTTCTTTTTTTTCATTCAATTCTACCGCTTCTCTGAGTTGCGCGGGGTGGAGTGGTGTGATAGAAGCCTCAGCTGTCCCTCTTATGAAATCTAAAGGCTTGTCCAAAGAGTAGCGTCGACTGCGTTGCGCTGCGTTGCGCACACACAGCACAGCGCCATCTCCATTGGCTCGTCGTAAGTGTCGCCGTAGCAACTGCCAGACGCCAACAGTCTTTAAAGACGCAAATGGTTGCGGTCGCACTCCGACGCAACTGTGTGAACGAGCCTTAAGAGTTCATAGCTTGCACGGTTATCAAATCACACCATTGCCTTCCTCTAAGAAGTTCAATATGTAAACTAAAACAGTGGTTTGTGCCCTGACCCAGAAATGCAATGCCCCTTGTCCTGAAGGAGCCCTGACGGGATAAGCGGCGAACCTTCTATGGTTAATACTACAAGATTTTGAAGGAATATGAAATGGCCTCTCGTGATGACCGCTGAACCTGTGCTCTGACCAAAACTTACTCGTAGAAAACTGAACCTTTGTTTTTTGGCCGTCGAGACCTTTAAATTTTAAATTTTTCTGATAAATCCGAATTAAAAAAAACTTTTACCGGCGAGTGCTTTTTTTTGTTTGTTTCTGGACTCTATCGGATATATCAGAAAACACGCAACCATTTTTATAGCCCACTCATATTTAATAAAGAAAGACGTTGCATGTTAAACATTTACCTTATTTTCTAAAAAAACAATTTTTATATATTTTCCTCATCGCTTTCAACAATCAATGTGAAAAACTCCCCAAACTTTCTCAGATTCGCCTCCGGTCCCCAACTTGGATATTAGCTTCTTATGCAATCCTTTCTTTTTTTCAGGTTATCATTAAATATGTGTTGAACATTACTTTTTTTTTCATAGGTAGCCTGCGGCAATGCACCCAATGGTTGCGACTTCATAGATCAAGCTTCCAGAGTCCTGGATCACTACAAGCAGTGCAGGTTTCACGTCGTGCCATGCCCGAGATGCCAATCATTCGTGCTAAGGACTGAGCTCGTGGGTCACTGTAAAGACGGCTGCAGTTCTGCGTCCACTACACCCGTGCCCATTCCGTATTATATAAACGTGAGTTATGATAATTTAAAAATTACAAGCAGTGAGCTGAAAAGAGAGATGTTCAAGATATCCGAAAATCTCAGTCTTCAAACCAGCCTCAACCAGTGGCGTGAGGAAGTCCAAACATTGGAGAAAAATGCAAAAAAGGAACCGAAGGACGCAACGCTCAAGATCTCTTACCATCTATCCGGTTTGCACACCAGTGTGGAACAGTCCCGGGAAGATGCGAGGGAAGCAGCCAGAAACACCAAAGAGCAGTTGGAAGCTATATCGTCCAGACTTTTCGAGCAGTTGGTCACAATCAAAACCCAAGGTTATGCTGCAGCAAACAAAGAACTAAAAGTTGCCATTGAAGACACAATAGAGAGGCACATGCCGGAATTACGTGCACAAAGCAACGAACTTATGAATGTTACGAAGAGTGTATCCGATTGCGTGCTTGGATTTTGCGGAACCAAGGAATTTCACTGGTACTTTAAAGGCTGGGAAGACTTCAAAAAGAGTGCATTAGACAGTGGTTTCAAAGAAACTAACAGCCCTTTCCTGTATGTACGTGAATATAACGTGTGCTTCTGTATCCAGTTGAAACAAAATGAGGGTCAGACGATTTTAGGGTTGTTTATGTGTATCCATCCAGGTGTCAACGATTCAAAGCTGGAATGGCCCTTCAGCAAGACTTAACGCTCGGTGTCATTCATCCCAAAGACAAAGCGAAACGAAAGATTCATGTAGTCGATGCTAGTAAATGTTCGGAAAACATGACCTTCCAGATGCCAAAACAAGGTGATGATTTTGGCCTTGGAACATCATCTTTGAGTACCTCTAACGAGCTTGAAAGGGAAGGGTTTGTTAATGACGATTCACTTCACTGTTTTCTCCAAGTTGAGCCGTAATATTCTTTTCCGATAGGTTAATGATTAATTATCGAGATGAAGGAGAAATTGATCTCCACCTTTTCTACTGCCTGTAAAGAACCGCTTTATTGATCCCATCAAAACTAAAACTTATGTATAACGACTCTTTTCCTTCGTTCTTAAAAAAAAAAAACACCTCTTGAGCAGGCGACGCGCTGCTTTCGGTGTATTTACCTCCAAAAAACAGGAATTTTGTCCGTGCGCACTGTAACCAACACTGATAATATCATTGCAGCTACGAGTCTACTATAAAAGATAGGTCTTCTCTTTAGGACAGGCCACCACAGTAAGCTCGCATCCAAACAAAGCTTCGAGGGTGTCTATGTTGTACTTCTTTTTGCACTTGCTTTTGTATATTACCACAAGAATGGGCTCATTTTTTAAATTTCTTTTTAGGCATGCAGTTTTTTTAGTGAGCGCGAGGAATGCCGCAACTGCTATACTACGATGTAACTTTCTCTAAAACTATATTAAACTTGTCAAAAGCTTCGAAATGCACCAATTGAACAGAATCTGCTACTTTGGCGGGCAACAAGGCTTGCACCCAACATTGCGCTGCCTACGTCATATTGATTACAAGATTTGTTTTAATGAAAATATGGGTTTTTTATTAAAGGACACCTTTGCGAGCGCGTGGGGTTGCGGATAGGGCCCTGTAGCCGTCTGCTACGTAGATTACGATAAAGTGCGTGTATCTCTCCTCTTTCTAGATAACATTGTTTAAGACAGGGGTCGGCAAGTGTTTGCAGTGCCTGGCCGAGTCGACACGAAACCAACGGCAAGTCGCAAGAGTGGTAGGGGAAGGGGGAGAAAAACAAATGCATAAAAGACAAAAAAAAATTTCAAAGACACTGACAGCCCTTTCTTGTATGTATGTGGATATAACGTGTGCCTCTGTATACAGTTCAAACAAAAAGAGGGGCAGACGATTTTAGGAATGTTTATGTGTATCTATCCAGGTGTCAACGATTCAAAGCGAGAATGGCCCTTCAGCGAGACTTACACGCTCTTTGTCATTCATCCCCAAGACAAAGCGATAACAAAGATTCATGTAGTCGATGCTAGTAAATATTCGAACCACACGTGCCTACAGATGCCAAAACAAAGTGGTACTTTTTGCTTTCGAATAGCGTCTTTGAGAACCTCTAAGGAGCTCGAAAGGGAAGGGTTTGTTAATGACGATTCACTTCACTGTTTTCTCCAAGTTGAGCAGTAATGTTCTTTTGCTGTAGGTTAATGATTCATTATTGAGAGGAACAAAAAATTGAGCTCCACCTTTTCTACTGCCTGGAAAGAACCACCTTATTGATCCCATCAAAAGTCAAACTGATGTATAACGACCCTTTACCTTCGTTCCTAAAAGAAATAATAATAATAATAAAACGCGTCCCTTGTACGCGCCACACTGCTTTCGGTGTATTTACGTGCAAAAAAAAAATAGGAATTTCGTCTGTGCGCACTGTAACTAACACTGATAATCTCATTGCAGCTACGAATGTAATATAAAAGATAGGTCTTTCATTTACGACAGGCCGCCACAGTAAGCTCGCATCCAAAGAAAGCTTCGAGGGTGTCTATACCTGTTTTCACCTTAAGAAAAAAGTACGTTTTGCGCATTGTTCCTACGCGGCGCGAAATAGTTCTCACGAGATTCGGTTGTCGGAGGAAAAAGCGATGCCTTTGACGTTTGGAACGTGTACATAGTGAAAATATAACATATATCTAATCTAAAATTCACCTACATATGTCTTCATTATCCACGTAAGGGGGAAATTAGTAATGTTCCGCGAGGAGCCGGACTTGTTTTACTTCGGTTCTTAAGGTGAAAGCAGGTATAGTTGTATTTCCTTGTGCGCTTGCTTTTGTATATTAACACAAAAATCCGGTGAATTTTTTTTTTTTTTAATTTTTTCGGTATGCAGTTTTTTTAGTGAGGGCGAGGAATGCCGCAACTGCCGTAATACGATGTAACTTTCTCTAAATCTATATTAAACTGGTCAAAAGCTTCGGAATGCACCACTTGCACGGAATCTGCTAATTTGGCGGGCCACAAGGCTTGAACCCCCCACTGCGCTGTCTGCGTCATATATATTACGAGAATTGTTTTAAGGAAAATCTGAGTTTTTTATTAAAGGGCACCTAGGCGAGCGAGTCGGGTTGCGGATGCGGCCCTCTAGCCGTCTGCTACGCAGATTCCGATAAAGTGCGTGTATCTCTCCTCTTTCTAGATAACATTGTTTAAGGCACCGGTCGGCAAACATTTGCAGTGGCAGGCCGAGTCGACACGAAACCGACGGCAAGTCGCGAGAGCGGTAGGGAAGGGGGAGGAAGACAAATACATAAATAAAAAAAAAAAAAAAAAACACTGGCACGAATTGACATTAAGGACTGTCCCAAGAATTTCTATGAACCGGCTGAACACGACCCCTTGAACTCTGCCTTTTTGATTCAGCAGTGACCGCTTAGGTAGCTCTACAACCACGAATAAAATTCTCAAATCTTTCCAGAGCGCGCACATGTGGTCTCGTTGCGCGCTTCTGTCGTGGCGCTCTAGTGTCGCAAGCGCTCCTGTCGGTGCTCTCGTGTCGTGCACTCTCGAGTTATACCCCTGTTATACCGCTGTTACACGGGCACACTTAACTGCGGTTACGCTAAGCCACAGTAATACCCCTGTTACACGGGCACACTTAACCGCGGTTAACTCAGCTTAACTGCTGTTACGCGGCACCACTGATACCGCACTATATTCTCGGAGAGCTATTTTAGAAGAAGTGAAGAGCGCGCGTTCACTGCTTTGATGGGTGCTCAAGGTGTTCAAGCGCACGTTCGCCCATAGCTTCGACTGCATAGCCGCAGAATGTCCTCCGCAAGTATTGTGCACTAACTGTGGCTTAGCGTAACCGCAGTTACGTGTGCCCGTGTAACAGGGGTATTAGTGCACAATACTTGCGGAGGACATTCTGCGGCTATGCAGTCAAAGCTATGGGCGAACGTGCGCTTGAGCACCTTGAGCACCCATCAAAGCAGTGCACGCGCGCTCTTCACTTCTTATGGAATAGCTGTCCGAGAGTATAGTGCGGTATCAGTGGTGCCGCGTAACAGCAGTTAAGCTGAGTTAACCGCGGTTAAGTGTGCCCGTGTAACAGGGGTATTACACGGGCACACTTAACCGCGGTTAACTCAGCTTTAACTGCTGTTACGCGGTATCACAGTTACCGCACTATACTCTCGGACAGCAATTTCATAAAAAAGTGAAGAGAGCGCGTGCGCTGCTTTGATGGGTGCTCAAGATGCTCAAGCGCACGTTCGCCCATAGCATCGACTGCATAGCCGCAGAATGTTGTCGGCAAGTATTGTGCGCTAACTGTGGCTTAGCGTAACAGCAGTTAAGTGTGCTCATGTAACAAGGGCAACAGCCATTTGAAACAGCCATTTGAAACACGTGGCAACAAGGTTTGCAAGAAGCGCACCCGACTGGTGCCCCTTGCGTGCAAGCATCTGCAAAGTGTGCTGCCAAAAAGTGTGGTGCCAGGGCAACATCACCCAAAAGATAGCGACCGCTTCGAGTGTTTTTCACTTCGCAGTGAGGCGCGGTACGCGTCAGTCTTATCTCAGCTCCTGGCTTTGCAGATCCCCAGATCGCACGTATATAGTACGTCTGTATACGCATACAGCATTCCAAGTATTTTATATCTTTTCAAAAATTATTGGCGTTAAACTATCGCAATGTGCGGTCTATAAATGGCACCATTGTAAAAGCGGCTCCTCTTTGTAGGGTTGGTAGAGTCGCTTGAGCCGCAAACTTATGCTGCAACGCTTCGGGAACTCTTCGGACCGCCAACAGAGGAGGCCATTGGTGGGGGCTCTGCCGTTCCTCTTTTGTTGTTAACGTTGACAAAGCCTACGCCTTGCACAGATAAATGCCGTACTTACAACTACAAAAAAACGCGGATGATTCGTACGGTAGTGTACAACGCAGCGACAAACATTTGACCAAAAAAAAAACGTTCAGCCTTTCCACTCTCGTGAAGAAGAAAGACCAGCGGAGCTCTACTCGATACACTGCCGCAACGCGCACGCGCCCGTTCCCCGCTACTTCTCGTCCGACACGCCGCCGATCGTGGATACGTCTTCGGCGAACCAGAGTCGGTCGCACTCCACAAACTCCATCCGGAACCTCGCCGTCGCGCCCGGGAACTGTTCAGCCGGCGTGGAGTGCAGTCGTCGCCGGGCCTCGCGCTTGCACTTGGCCTCCGTGGAACGATCGTCATCCGTGGCGTTAGCCCGCCGGCGCCCTTTACGTCGCTGGTTCTGTTCTCGCCGGAGGCTTTCCAGGCGAGCGATGTGCTCTTCTTTGGCAATTGAATCTGAAGCACTCGACGCAGTGGAAGTCGAGGCGACAGCGGCTTTGCGGCGGTTGCCGACCCCTTCGCACTGCTGCGTACGTCGCCGCTCCTTCCGCAGCCAGTCTTCTTTGCCCGAAAGGGCGCGCGGCCGACCAATCCTACGTCCAAACCGAAACTGATAAGAGCGTAGGAAACAGCGCGCAAAACAGACAAAGACGAAGTAACACACGTGACGAGCACTGCGCTCGTTACGTGTGCTTTTTCGTCGTCGTCTGTTTTTCGCGCTGTTTCGTACGATGAATTCCCACCAACGCGCCCAACTACACTCTTAGAAAAAAGGAGACCAAAAGGAGGTAACAGACCACCTTTACCACCCTCCTCCCGGCCAGGGGTAAAGCGCCCCGCTTTTTACCTCTTCAGGCTCAGCAGACACTAAGAATGCGGTGCTACCAGGTGAAGTTCGCCGCGAAGGGGCACCAATGAGGCACGTATTACCTCCCAGAGGGTGCACCTGTTTTGCACTGCCAAAGCCTGGGCGCTGCGATTGGATGTGGGAAGGCGAAAACGAGTTCGCTAATTGGTCTCCTCGTATGACACGTTATTCTTCGCGCATGCGTGGGAGAGCGCCTGCCCGGCCGACCGGGAGCGTCGAAGCCTTCCCCGCCGACGCGCCTGATCGTGACGGCATAACGGTCTTCCTTCTCGAACGTTCGACGGAGGCGTCCCAGCACAGGAACGTTCTTTATTGTTCTGTTCGGCTCACTCTCTTCTTACGAGGTCACCGAGAGAGCTGCATTGACTTCAGTCGAAGATCCAAGTCGTGTGCACCGTATGCAAGTAAGGAAATGTTCTACGCGGTCGGCAGTTGGCGCCGGTTATAACCGCCCGGCAAGGCGACCCCCGTCTTCCTTAGACAAAGGGTTGGCGGACATGTTGGCACGTTTGAAGGCGTCGAGCGTTCGATAAAATTAGTTTGTGGCGCGAACGCAGACACGGTTTAGACCATCGAAGTTCATAAAGAGCAAGAACAGGAATGACTGTCGCTTGCACTAGCGAATATTTAGAAGGTTGACATACGCTAACCACTGGCGTAGCCAGCAGCTTTTCCCGGTGTATGTGTGTGCGGGTGGAGGAAGGGGGAGAGCGGCAGTTCGGCGAGCCGGGCGGCCGTGCGAAGGCGCCTTTTGAAGGGGGGGTTGCCTACGTTTAAGGCGTGAGGCGGTATGAGGTTTTCTCGTTTTGGGGCCGTTGGTGTGTCGCGTCAGACGTTAAATTGAGGATCTGATCAAATATTTAAAAATTTCATGAGGTGTTTTTTTTTTTTTTTTTCGCAGGCATTCATTGGCGGCACCGGCCAACCGGCGCGATTTATTCTCAACGTCGTTGATATTTGGAAAAGACAGGGTTAAACAGTGATTTTTAATATCAACGTTTTTTTTTTTGTTTGTTTTTTTAATTTAACGAGGTTTAATAAATAGTTTGGTAAAATGTCACGTTACCTTGAAATACCGAATATAAATGTCCGAGTTAATTATTCGTGCGCTTCGCACAACTTTAATAGTAGTATATTACGGAATAAGGTCATGACGTTGTTACAGGCAGCGAGGCTAGCAATTATATTGTCTTGGCATTTTCTTTGCGTGTGATCAGGCATTTCTAAAACTCTGATCATTCAGTAGGCGAGTTATAGATATATAATAATAGCTGGAAAGGTTGCCGCAATCTACGAGCGACGGCGGCAACCAGACTGATTGTGTGCGTGCCGCTGTCGCTTATAGATGGCGTGGGCTGTCCAGGTAGGTTTGTGTCGACAGGCGTTTGATACCGTACACGATCCTGGAGAAGCTAGCCCTTAACAGCTCCGATGTAAAAAAAAACAGCCCTGGCACGAATTGACATTAAAGGCTGTCCCAAGAATTCCGATGAACCGGCAGAACACGACCCCTTGAACTCTGCCTTCTTGATTGTGCAGTGACCCCTTAGGTTGCTCTATAACCGTGAACTGAATTCTCGAAACTTTCCAGAGCGCGCACTGTGATCTCGTTGTGCGCTTTTGTCATGACGCTCTAGTGTCGCGAACACTCCTGTCGGTGCTTTCGTGTCGTGCACTCTCGAGTTATACAGCCATATGAAACATGTGGCAACAAGGTTTGAAAGAATCGCGCCCAACTGGTGCCCCATGCGTGCAAGCACCTGCAAAGTGCGCTTGAACACAGATACAACTCTTACAACGCATACAACTCTTTCATGAAAGAGTTGTATGCGTCTGTTTTCGTCCCGAATTTGTGTTTATTCTTTCCGATTGTTTAAGTATATTTACCAACACGCTCGTTTTTAATGTTATATTTTACAGCCTACCATTAGCGCACGCAGCCGATTTCCGGCGAGGCGTAGCTTTTCAAGTAGACTCACGACTCAAGCTACCCCTTTGTGCGTCATGAATGACGTGAATATTACAGACATAAATAAATCGATACAGTAAAGGGCGCGATATTCCTCCTCCTTTCGCGATTACTTCAGTTGCCATATAAGTGGCTACTATAGCTGGTATTCACTGGACGCCATATTTGAGGTAACTGCTCACAGCGCATGGTCGGGAGGAGTTTCCCGTTAGCTCCCGGGCAATCCCAAGAGAAGGAGGGAAGGGGAAACTCTCCTCTCACCAGAACTTTCCTTTGTATGTCCCAGGCTTCCCCAGCACCAGCGAGCTCAGCTATGACCGCCAGTGAATACAACCTCTATATCCAAGAGTTGTGAGAACTCAGGACCTTATACCCAAATCACACGGCAGCGTAAAGGTACCTTTAGCCCAGGTACCTGCCGTAAAGGGAGCTGAGATCGTGATCACACGGCGCATAAAGGTCCCTTTCGCTAAGGGAGGTCCTGTGTTAAACGGAGCTCGACGACCTACCTTAACAGCTACAGGGAGTAGCCTCGGACCCACGAACTCAAGATGATATCACAGATATATAAATATATATTTTTTAATGCATTATAACAAATTGAATATTTATATAAGTATCAAATTATGAAATGATTGTGAACACAAATGTGATGGAATAATACAATAATGATGAACGCATACCCTAGCTAGCAGGTAGCAGCGGTGGCACGTGGAAAACAATGTCTGGTATGAACCCGAACGCGATGGACCACTGCGAGCTCTTTTTCGAGGTTGTAGACGAGTCGCCCGACCCTCCCGCCCAGGACCCTTTATCTCCGTCGTCATCCATCCCTTTCGATCGCGTGACTGGCGTAGCCGTTAGACTCCGTCGTGGTTCGTTTCTGCCGGGCACTATTTAGCTACTTCAGTGAGAGCTACTTCAGTGCAAGAAAATGGAGCTTCTAAACATAAAAAGGTCGCCCACCTCGCAATGCAAACTCGTAAACGCAGATGATTTAGGGAGAGTGTGGCCAGACGGGTCGGACGTTTTAAAGCAAGACTCATTTAGGTACGCCCTTAGACTTAGAGAAAAAAGTGAAGTGCCGCAAAAGCAGACAGAAATAATATTTCGGTTTTAAATGTGATATTTCACATACAATAATAAAAAAAAAAAAAACTGAGCGTCAAACCGATTTCGAGGAATAATTGTTTATCACGTGCTCCTCTCGCGGTTAAACTGGAACGCAATCGACATCAACTTAAAGTGCTCCGTTTATTTATCGTGTGATCATGAACGCCGTTTACTACAGGTACCTTCAGCTAAGGGACCTAAGCTAAAGGTACCTTTACGCTGCCGTGTGAATTGGGTATTACACACACCCGCAAAAGAAGCAGAACTCACGAAAAACTTCGCATTAAAACATTCTAGTGATACACGGTGCCCCTTAAGAAATTTAAACTTGTCTCGATAATTCCGATTACCCAGGAGAGCACAAAAGTGTGTGGTCTGTGTGGCGCATTTGAAACCACCCAACGCTTTCCACAATCATACATGACAAATCGTAACGCGCTCATAATACACGCACGACACCTTTTGTATTCCCCAGGTTTATAAGAACGATAAAGGCAAGTTTGCTTTTTTCGTTTGCGAAGCAAAAACATGTAGCGGCAAAAAAGAAAAACGAACAGACGTAAGGAATACGTCGGTGATATATCAGAAGTATCAATCGCATCATCCGACTTTGTTTTCTGTCATATCTCCGGTCTCAAACAAAAGTACAAGAACGGCGCCAGTGCAACATCACCCAAAAGGTAACGGGGTGGTTTTCAGATAAGATCGACCAAAGGGTGGCTGGTCGACATTTTTAATTCAACTGATGTTTTTATATCCGATTGTCTACTGTCTGGTATAAACGAATCCAAACTTATTTTTGACCGGAAAAATATTTGGGAACAGGAAAAATCGTAAGGCATGAAGAGGTGGACCGTTGCATTAACGCGCACTGATGGAGGGGGCACGTTTGAGAGTGAATAACTTAAACGATAACATTAGGAGAATTCTAATACTTTTTAGACGCAAACTATGGGTACAGCTTGCTTGTAATATAAAGTAATAATATTTTTTTTTATTTTATATATTTTTCAGAACTTTCCAAATATCAATGCTCGAACGAGAAATGGTACAATTTGGAGGCCTGTATTTCATAAAATAATTTAATCATTGTCATATAATTTGCAGATAATATTCTAGTTATATATGGCTAATATGTAAAAATAAATAAGGTATCTGTGTGATACGATAGTCGGGATATATTTTGGCTAACATAGGAAAAAAATCAAACAAAGAAAAATTTCGATGCAAATAAAAAAAACGCAACCTTCGTTTTTTTTTTTAATTTGGGTACCCTGTTATACTCTATTTCGGCATTCATTCTATTAAAAACATGTGGCATTATTTTATGAAAAACGAAGAAACAACTTCCCAAAGTAGGGTTCTTTTTTAAAGCCTACTTTTAGC
>JABSTQ010006139.1:0-16948 GCA_013358835.2 Ixodes persulcatus
CACTTCAACTGTGCAGAGACAGACAAAGGCGGCTGTCTACGTCTCTTCTTTCTCATCCATCAGTGGTTATCGCCATGAAACTATAGACCGACACGCTGTTTACAAACAATCCCGCGTTTGCCCACACCAGGTGTGGGCACTGCGCATGCGCAGAAACCGAATTCGCGTGAAGCGTCGCGTCTGCGCATGCGCAGTGCCGTCGACAGCGCCACCGTAGCTGCGTGACGTCAGGGCCGCGTGTTGGTCTATAGAAACGAGCAAAAAACGATTGAAAACACAAACCACGCATGCGAGCACAGGGTAAAACTGCGATATTTTCTCCGCGCAAAGTGGTGCAAAGGTGGGGGACAAGCGATTTTTGCGGCCTTTTGCAACCGCGACAGCGCCTCGGTATCGGCGAAGCCAATGACGGGCAGATATTTTCTCTGGGTCGCGAAGCAAGAGCGCGTTGGGCGCCTTTTCTATACTCTTTTTCACCTTATGATGTACCGCAGGAAAGGCTACAAGCGCGAGCTCCTTGCTCTATAAGGCACATCTTGGCGGCACAAGCTCTCGTGCGTTAAGAGTAGCTCCCAACGCTATGAGCTCGCGCTTCTAGCCTTGTCTGCGGTACAACATAAGGTGAAACAGCTCACGAGACCACTCGCCGATGTGCAGCGCCTCCACGGCAGATGGGAGAAGTTCTCCTCTCACGCGCGCTCTTTTGTTTTCGGAAAAAATCGGCAGGCCGCACCAACAGGGGGGATCGAGAGGCCGTGTCACTGTCATCTTAACCGCGAATGGAGGTCTTTGACGTCATTTTCGTTGCGTGTGCTCGCGCACACCGGCGGCTGCTGGCTCGTGGAAAAAACGTGCGCCACTTATTATGGACCCTAAATTCCTTGGTTCAGTATCCCTTTAAGCCCCAAGATGGCTGAAGTGTAGTTTCTATAAAGCGTAGCCTTGTTTGGTGACTCTACTCACAACTATATGTTTGTTGACAAGAAAAGAAAGAAGAGGAAGGAATGATCCACCCCGGACATGTGCATCTACCACCAGCCCCGTGAATGACAGTCGCCCTTTCATCCAGGCTCGTTGCGGGGCCTTTAATGTCTGCTGTAAGAATTCTCTTTCCCTCTTTGATAGCGTCACTGATTCTACACTATCAAACAAGGAAAGAGAATTCCTACAGCAGACATTGAAGGCCCCCTCACGAGCCTGGATAAAAGGGCGACTGTCATTCACGGGGCTGGTGGTAGGTGCATGCGTACGGGGTGGATCATTCCTTCTTTTCTTTTTAGATGCGGAGCATCTCTTGCTCGGGTCTATGTCCCGCGGCGTCGGCGTTGTAGTCGGCACTCGAACTACGCACGCGCAACTCTCCTCCTTCCCTCTCTCCAACAGCTGCGCGTTACTCTCTCCGCTCTCTCTCTCTACCAGCTGCGTGCACTGCGCGTGCGTTCGCTTCTCCTCACACCGCGCGCGCACGCGCAACTCTCCTCCTCTAGTCTCCTCTCCTTCAAGTGTGAAAAAAAAATAAACGGCGAGCGGCGAGCGTTCCAAGTTTCTCTGCCGCGAGCCGCGACGAAGGCTCGCGTAGGGGGTAACGCTAGGGCAGTCGGTGGCGCCATCTCTCGACGTCAGCACGCAACTGACTCTTTCCTCGGAACCAACACGATGCTCCGCATCACCCCATGGTTCCCCTCGGGAAGATGGTGTAATTTTTTTTTTCTTGTGTGTTTGTTGTACCGCAGCGAAGGCTAGAAGCGCGAGCTCATAGCGTTGGCAGCGGCCCTTAGTGCACGAGAGCTTGTGCCACCGAGATGTGCCTTAGAGCAAGGAGCTCGCGCTTGTAGCCTTTCCTGCGGTACAACACAAGGTGAAACAGTATAGTTGTGAGTAGCGCTCTTTTCTGTCCTGTTCTTCGTCTTCTCTCTGCTTTGTGCGCTAAATACCTCGATACGTTACTAATAAAGGTATGCGTCCCCGTATCACCCTTGCTCAAATTAACGTGGAATTCTCCTCGCTAGAGTTAGTCGTATACCCCGGTTATCACGCAGAAGAATGCGCGAGATACACTGTCTGCATAAAATATACGTATGTCAGCTCATCCCTGCGTGCGCTCGAGGGCGGATCAATGTTTTAATCAGGCTAATTATCGCTAGATGGGATAATTGGACCTGTCGCCCGTGAAATACTAATTGCAACGCGGGTGAGCTCGGAAGAGGCGACATTCCGCTCGTGCATTCCTCTAGGGTGATGATGGGACCAAAGATTAACAATGGCGGGCTATAGAGCTGGCGGCCAGGCGCATTTGCAAATGAAAACGTTGCGAGCTTCGTCACCGATAACGAAGTACTGAATTGCGTCGTGTGTGTTGTTTTTAGACAGCCGGAAGTTAGTCAGCCCCAGTGTGGGCGCTGGTGTCTTACCTGTATAGATGAGAAATTTAATCATTGCAATACCACTGCTAGTCTTTAACGTGCATCAGGCAGTAGTGATGCACGACCGCACGCCGCTGCTTATCCAGATCGAAATGTGCAGGGATGGGGATTGAACCAATACCAAAGACAAGGCCTGCGTGCATGACGTCATCGTTTGTGGATCATCGACTCGTCCTAAGTGACAAACAGGCGCCGAATTTCATCAGCGTATAAGCGAGCCTTCTGCCGCAACAACGACCCTCTTTTACGACGTTTTTCGACACCAAAAGAGTCGTCCATAAAATATACATTCGATTGTGATTCAGCATTGGTAGTATATACGTGCGGTCCCTTATTCAAAGAGCTGCATGGGCTTTGGCAAACCAGGCTGCTTTCACCTTCGAGCACGGTGTGTCTCGCTACTACCTGTGCTTTTGTCTTCCACTGTTTGTGTTTTCCGTAAGTTCGTAAGTTGCGCACACGGGGATGGCATCTTACGCAATGCCGTCTGGCAGTGTCTTGGTGGTTTTAGAGCAGGGCCTGTTTCAGACTGGATGTCTCGCGATATACATGACATTGGTGACGAAGTGAACCAGCGGACAGGCGAGGCGACTCCGCGGCGAAACAAACCATAGCTGTCAAAAAAAAAAAAAAAGATTTTAGTTTATTAGAATGTTAGAGAAAAAAAATTTAAAAATACAAAAATAGTGCAAGATACCTTCGAAGGGCCTGGGAACATTGTGGACATTGATTTGTGAACACTAAAACAAAATTGGAGATGGCATTCTTTTTCTTTAATAACATTCAAAATATTGCAAAATCAGTAACTTGCCTTCATTTGAGTTACTTTTCGGGAAATATGAGAACTTTCAATTTGAACGAAAACCTGTTCGAATATTGTACCCAAGCCTCCCAATACCATTGAATAACCTCAAGTTTCCAGAATTTTTAGATGCGGATTTACGAAAGCTTCGAATTTGGACAGTTTTGCAATATGTGCCGTGTTTCCGATTTTTTATTACGAGATAACGACTTTTTGTAAACAATAAAAAAAATCTGACTCACTTTATTGTTATTGTATATGCAGTCTCTGCACAAACAATATTAAGCCCACAACGACAGTAGTTTGTGTTTAATAGCTATCCGAAATGCCAACTTCGAGCAAGTCGCAAAACGCGCACGTGACCGACAGCAAGTTTGTGACTTTTGTATCAAAACTAAACTTTATTTCTTTTTAACGAAACAAAAAATTCCGAAGCACGTTCCAGGTGCACAAACAGCGAAATATTTTCTTTTCTTCGTAAGAATTAAAAATGTCAGCCAGACACGGTTGTTCAATCTTATCTGAGAACGTCCTCAACACACGCTGTTGTCTAATTCAAGAAATGCATGCTTGGCCAGCCAACCCTTTTAACTTTAATGTGGTGTGCCAATTTTTGTGTACTCTTCGTTCCAGAAAATACATTAGGCGCTGCCTGGAATTCTGCACCACTTTTTTGGGGGGGGCAAACCTCGAAGGGGACTTCAAAGCTCACGAGCGCATTCGCCGAGAAAGGGGATTCAACTGCAGTAAGGTGATAAGGTGGGCGAGTTGGTGACTTTTGTGAGCCAGCGCCTGTTTGCCGTATGTTCGTTCTCGTATATCCTGTCTCTTCTGGGCTGTATTTATTTTTTTTTCTTTTCTTTTCTTACTATGCATAAGGACATTTTAGTTGACGCAGCAATCTGAACCTGTCTTGAACTTTGATCGATCGGAATTTCGCTCCGCTGTCAGGAACCTCTAAACTAGAGCGACAAATAAGCAAACAGCCGCCGCGAAAACTGTTCGTCCCCGTGTCTTTTTTTTTTTCTCCTTTTTTTTTTTTTTTTTTCTCCAACGAGAGTGCGGTGTTCATTGACACTTCTTTTGTCAATAAATCTTCTCCTGAAACCGGACAGAGAGGTGCGTGGTATCGACCTAGAGCTTTTCCGTGGGAGCTTTTCCGTGGAAGAACAACACAGTTTCTTCTTGTTGTGTCGTCGAATTCGCCACTCACTTCCAGTCGGTACTTTCTCTCTTTTTTTTCGACAACACTATCTATCATCTATACTTTGTTGCAGGATAATAAAAGCAGGACACGCTCCCCTCGCAACGCCTTCCACTTTTGTCCGCCTTAGGAGAGCAAACACTGGATAGGATAAACGACATAACAATCCCTAGAGATGGGGAACAAGGGGGACTTGTGCGTGCTGAAAAAAGACCGCCGGGTCCCGGTATCGAACCAGGGACCTCTCCATTTCCAGTGGCGAGGTCCCTGGATAAGAGTCGATTTCCGTTGTTTGGTCTGCTAAAATGGAAAGAGTGGAGTGTTTTGCTTTGCATGCCCACCTTTTCGTATCCCGCAATCGGGAATAAATAGCTATCGAAGAGGTATTGCAACATCACCCTTTTCCTTTTTTCTTTTTTTGCCTGGCGTGGAACAACAGGCTTGTATTGTTATCGTGAGATCACGGTCGATACCACAACATCCAATCGAAAAAGGTAAACCATGTTGTTGTTTGTTTGTTTTTGTTTCAGAGCGCAGCGCTTAGGCGCCCGTTTCCGGGTTGAGCGGCGTCGACGTAACCGCGCGTTTCAGTTTCCAAGAAGGACGTCACGTGTGACGTCACGAGGGTAAAAATTTCCCGCTAAATTTGTCGAGAAAGTTTTCCGATAAATTTAGAGGGAAACATTTTCCGATAAATTAATTTTCCCGCTAAATTTGTCCGCTAAACTTGGCTGGAAATTTTCACGCTAAATTTAGCAGAAATATTTGCCGCCAAATTCAGTGGGAAAATATTAGCCTCGTAACGTCACACGTGACGTCACGTGAATGAATGTGACTTCACGTGAAATTTAGAGGAAAACGTTACCACTAAATTTAGCGGAAATATTACCGCTAAATTTAGCGGGGAAATTTTCGCTTAATTTAGCGAGAAAGTTAGCGAAAATTTCCCGGTAAATGGGAAGAAAGCAGAAGAGGAAAAGGGGAGGGTACGGAGGGGTAAACCCTCTCCTCCTCCTCCTCCTCAAGAGCTGCGCTCTAATTCGGCATTACACAAAATTGTAAAGGTCTTTCTCTTTTTTTTTTTTTTTTTTTTTTTTGGGGGGGGGGGGGGGGGTATGGTATAGTATAAATAAACTACGCATCTCAAAAAGCCGAAGCTTCGTGTGAATATGCAGCTAACGATAGCAAGTGTATGCGGAAGGTGTGTGTGTGTGTGTGGGAAGGGAGGGGGGGGGGGGACAAGACGTTACCTGGGTCAGAAGGTAAGACAGAGAAACCAAATGTCTCTACGTGAACCGACGGTTTGTCAAACCTGAGAAATGGAATCGTGGGTGCCTGATAGAACACAAGCTTTGTTTGCCTTCTTAGGCGCGAGCGCCTCTTCCCAACAAGTATAGTTCTTCGACGTAATGTGGTGCTTATCGTGTTCGTGCTTTTTCGTGATTGGTTGTCCGGCGTTCTTGTTGGCGAACGCTGCAATCCCATTGGCTCTTGAGAAATAATGAGATGTGCGGGGCCCCGCCCAAGCTCTGCGTTTCTTTAAGTCGTCGAGTAACCATGAGACGACGTATTGGGCACGTCTGCGAGAATTGTGTGTTTGTAGATACTTTGCGGATCTATAAGGTATATATATATATATATATATATATATATATATATATATATATATATATATATGGGTGATTTCATCTCAACTCAGGCACGGATTTAGGGTCTAATTTTTAATTTTGACGAAAAAAATATATGTTTTGGGGCAATTCCTCTAATAAAAGAAGACGCAAACGGCAATGTCGTCGGATTTTTTTGTTCTCAAGTTATGGACCGTTGAAGCGGTCAAGGTGGAAACTGACGTTTTTCCAGCTTATCGGAGGTGCCATATTTCACTCCATCCCTTTTCCATACTTTTTACGCTACATCAATATAACTTTTTGGGAACACTCTAGAAATAGGCTTTTTCATGCTAATTAAGCGTCTAGGTCATAACATTTTGAATGTTTTTTTTTTTTTATTTCTCAAACCACCTCTCTGCGACGATATTTGACGAAGTTCAGCAAACTGTGCTGTGTGACCTAATCAACATATTTTTATGATCTTTATATCACCGTAAAGCTCCAATTAAGCTATTTCTTTTGGTTATACTTTCAATATTTTGCGATTATTATATAATGCGCTTCATCTGCCTGAAAAACGAAAATTTCGAAAAACTAGCAAGTTTGGAGTCGATTTTCTAAAAAAACCCCACTTTTTATTTATTTTATTTTTTATTCACAGTTAGTTTATATAGTAGTCTATCAGAAACTACCAACATAAATTGTAATATATTGTTTGTATGGCCGCTATTAAGACTCGAATCTCGTGCTATGAGCGTTTTGAACGGGACTTCGCACAGGCGCTCTGCTGAGCAGAAATTTGGCCTATGTAAGTTTTTCTATTTATCCTTAGGAGTTACCTCAATATCCAACCATAAACATTAATAAAATTTGGAGTAGTGTACTTAAAAAAATTTACTTCGAAGTCCGTATCCACAAGTGCGGGCACAGCGCTTACTTCGTCTCAATACGGGGGAATGCAGATCGTTAGAACATTCCTCTGGGGCCTTTTGCTTTCGGCTTTGAGTTTGAAATACCGAACTTGACATGTAATTGTCATATTTTTTAATGTCAAAACGATATTCAGTGCATATGCATATGTACGATTTAGTAACTGACGCTTAGGAAGAACGGTTTATTTTGTGCGCGTACGGACTCTTTCTTAAAATAACAAGCATTTCGTAGCGTGTAAGGCTGCTTCAAACGTGTTAGTCATGTGTTTAGGTTTCATTTTTATTTTCAGTGATTTATGCCGGGTTACTTAGACTTTTTTCTCTTGACTTAAGTTTGTCCGGGTGTCTAGATGTTACTATCTTCTCCGTCAATACATAGGGCGAAGCTCACACACCTTGCAAATCACGCCAGTGCCAAGTAAATAAATATTGTTAGGATAAATATTGTTGCTTTACAGGCTTTTATGCTGAGATATTGAGGTAAGTAATAACATTAAATAGAAAACCTTACATAGGTCAAAATTCTGTTCAGCTAATCGTCTATGCGAAGTCCCGTTCAAAACTTTCACAGCACGAGATTCGAGTGCTAGTAGCGGCCATACAAACAGTATATTAGAATTTCTGTTGGTAGGTCCTGGCAGACTACTATATTACCTAAATGTAAATAAAAAATAAAATAAATAAAAGGTGGTTTTTTTTAGAAAATCGACTTCAAACTTGCAAGTTTTTCTAAAGAAAGGCTTGCAAGTTTGAAGTTGATTTTCTAAAATACCCCACCTTTTATTTATTTCATTTTTTATTTACAGTTAGCTAATATAGTAATCTGTCAGGACCTACCAACAGGAATTGTAATACGTTGTTTGTACGGCCGCTATTAGGACTCGAATCTCGTGCTGTGAGAGTTTTGAACGAGACTTCGCATAGACGCTCAGCTGAGCAGAATTTTGACCGATGTAAGGTTTTCTATTTAATGTTAGTACTTACCTCGATATCTGAGCGTAAACGCCAGTGTAGCAACAATATTCATCCTAACAATATTTATTTACTTGGCACTGGCGTGATTTGCAAGGTGTGTGAGCTTCGCCCAAGGTATTGACGGAGAAGATACGTAACATCTAGACTCCCGGACAAACTTAAGTCAAGAGCAAAAAGTCTAAGTAACCCGGCATGAGTCACTGAAAATAGAAATGAAACCTAAACACATGACTAACACGTTTGAAGCCTTACACGCTACGAAATGCTTGTTATTTTACGAAAGAGTCCGTACGCGCACAAAATAAACCGTACTTCCTAAGCGTCAGATACTAAATCGTACATATGTTTGTGCACTGCATATCTGTTTGACATAAGAAAATATAACAATTACATGTCAAGTTCGGTATTTCAAACTCAAAGCCGAAAGCAAAAGGCCCCAGAGGAATTCTCTAACGATCTGCATTCCCCCGTATTGGGAGGAAGTAAGCGCTGTGCCCGCCCCAGGTAGCACGCCAGAGGAATGCCCAACTTGGGCAAAGGTCTGGCAAACATAAGGGCCCAACTTTGGCGCAGTTAGGTTTTTGCACCATGGCAATCATCAGTGCCAAAGTAGGGTGCCTGAGTATAGCCTTAGTTGGGCGATCCTAGGGCATGCCAAAGTTTGGCTCTTCTCTGGTGCGCCAGAGGAGCGCCAAAGTTGGTGCCATACTTGAGCCATAACTGCCAAAGCCACGCCGAATTTGGGTATTTCGGACATGCCAAGTTTGGCCTTTCTCTGGTTCGCCACAGTTCTGCCAAAGTAAGTGCCAGACTTGAACCCTAACTGCCAAAGCAACGCCTAATTCGGGTATTTCGGCCACACCGAGTTTGGCTTTTCTCTGCTCCGCCAAAGTTGTGCCAAATTAAGTGCCAGACTTGAGCCATAACTGCCAAAGCAATGCCTAATTTGGATATTTCGGGCATGCCAAGTTTGGCTTTTCTCTGGTCCGCCACAGTACTGCCAAAGTAAGTGCCAGACTTGAGCCCTAACTGCCAAAGCAACGCCTAATTCGGGTATTTCGACCACGCCGAGTTTGGCTTTTCTCTGGTCTGCCAGAATTGTGCCAAAGTAGGTGCCAGACTTGAGCCATAACTGCCAAAGCAGCGCCAAATTTGGGTATTTCGGACATGCCAAGTTTGGCTTTTCTCTGGTGCGCCACGGTTCTGCCAAAGTAAGTGCCAGACTTGAGCCATAACTGCCGCAGTAAATCTTAATTTTGCACCACCGTTTGATATCCGGCAGGTATTGCCGTACAGCCGTTTTGCCCCGGCCTAGCGTTCGCGCAATATTGTGCGAATACTCTACGATGCGTCTGCTCCGTATTGGCCGAACGTCGTGCAAGTATGTGTACGTTGCATATCATTTGCTGCATATCCAATCACATATACGGACAAGCAAAATGTTTTCGATCACTCCCAGAAGTTTATTAAACCACTATCATTACACACAATGTATTCTCGACATATTTGCAAAGGTCACACTTCTCTGTAAAACGAAAAGCAAATTATAAAATAAAACTTAACACTGTCCTCATGCCAAACAAAACTCATCACACAAAAAACCGCGGAGATTGAGAGGAAAGCAGGACTACTATCAGAAGCATGCTTGCAGTGTACTTACTAATAAAAGAGCGATATCATGTAATCCTTGAGAGATGCATAATCCATCCGAGGCACCCCACAAACACACTCGAGAAGGAAGGTTGCGCACATTCCACTGACGTCTCGCCGTCGACGAGGAGCAGTTTTTGTCGAAGCGTATCCAACAAACACATCACAAGAATTCCACGAACTCCGGTGAAAAAAAATGGCTATTACCGAAAAATTGGCATGGACGTATTCCGGCCGTTTACGACGAAAACACACGGCCGCGTCTGCAACGCACGAAAGCAACAGAACACTGAAGAGCACATTTCAAAAACCGGACCTACGGCGAAAACAACAGCCCCAGAGATCCCATCGGCGTGACAAAGAGAGTCACGCGAAAAAATTTTCGTCCGAACGTTTTTGTCCCACGCGTCCTACGCAGAGAGGTCACGCGTTTCGCAAGCAGGTGGGGAGGATTTGCAAAAGGCGAGGTCGAAGGGGCATCAACAACGCAGCTAAGCTCTTTCGGCATTTTCGACACTTTAGAGTAAAAAAAAAAAAAACAAAAAAACAAACAAAGCCAACTTTAAAAAAAAAGAAAAAGAAAACCTGCTGTACAGCCAAAGCTAAAGGGGAGAGAGTGTATCCCGACCTGTTCAACAGTAGGGAAATAAGGGACGTGGAATCCCAGCCCTTGTCTGCAATGAAATGGAACGGAATGAAAGGAAAGGCCGCTTCTGCCGGTGACCTTATCGCCTTGCCTAGTCTGTCAGCGTTCGGCTTCCATTGTGGGCCTCAGAAAGATAATCTCCTTTCTTGAGAGCGAAATGGAAGGGGTGCTTATATTTTGCGGGCTTGTCGCCATCCGATAGGCCTCAATTATTTCTCTCCCGACTCGCTCGCAGTGGCCTCCCATGGCTGTCGTGCCGGCGAAATTAGGATGGCAGCCGAGACATTTTCTCCCGTGAATGACTATCGGGTGCTGAGAATCCGAAGCAGCTCTTTCGGCGTCCATTTGATGTTCTCGGAGTCGGTCGTTGAAGCGTCGCCCCGTTTGCCGGATGTACCTGGCCCCGCAGGACAGGGGGGTCGCTTACACTTCCTCCGCTTCCTCTCCTTCCCCCAAGATTTCCCTTTCCCGTAGTTCCACGGAGCGGGCGGGCTTTGAGCTTGAAGCCGAAAATAAATGGTGTTGAAGTTGAAAGATTGTCCTGTATGTATCGTCCCTTATGTGTCTCCACTTTCTAAATAATTAAAAAGTACCAACACGTCATCAGTCGAACGCCAAGGCAGTAAGCCTAGTTCTGGCACATGTTTGGCAACTTTGGCCCGTAGCTGCCAGATGACAGCAGAACTATCGGAAAGCGAAGCCTAACTTTGGCACTTGTTTGGCGACTTTGGCCCGTAGCTGCCAGAAGACAGCCGAACTATTGGGAAACGAAGCCTAACTTTGGCACTTGTTTGTCGACTTTGGCCCGTAACTGCCAGATAACAGCAGAACTATCGGGAAGCGAAGCCTAACTTTGGCTCTTGTTTGGCGACTTGGGCCCAAAGATGCCAGATGTCAACCGAACTACAAGGTAGTAAGCCTAACTCTGGCACATCTGTGGCGATTTTGGCCCGAAGGTGCCAGATGACAGCCGAACTATCAAAAAGTGAAGCCTAACTTTGGCATTAGTTTGGCGATTTTGGCCCAGAAATGCCAAAAATCTGCCAAACTACCGGGCAGTAAGCCTAACTCTGGCATTTGTTAGGCGATTTAGGCCCAAAGATGCCAGATGATAGCCGAACTTCCAGGCAGTGAAGCCTAAGTTTGGCACTTGTTTGGCGAATTAGGGCCAAAATACCCAGACTATTGCCAAGATAGGTCAGGTTTGGCTCTACTTCGGCTTCTTCGGGCTTTTCAATGCCCTAAACTCCCAGACAAAAGCCAAGTTTCGGCCCAGAACTCGGTGCTACCTGGGCCCAGGTAGCACGCCAGAGGAATGCCCAACTTGGGCAAAGGTCTGGCAAACATAAGGGCCCAACTTTGGCGCAGTTAGGTTTTTGCACCATGGCAATCATCAGTGCCAAAGTAGGGTGCCTGAGTATAGCCTTAGTTGGGCGATCCTAGGGCATGCCAAAGTTTGGCTCTTCTCTGGTGCGCCAGAGGAGCGCCAAAGTTGGTGCCATACTTGAGCCATAACTGCCAAAGCCACGCCGAATTTGGGTATTTCGGACATGCCAAGTTTGGCCTTTCTCTGGTTCGCCACAGTTCTGCCAAAGTAAGTGCCAGACTTGAACCCTAACTGCCAAAGCAACGCCTAATTCGGGTATTTCGGCCACACCGAGTTTGGCTTTTCTCTGCTCCGCCAAAGTTGTGCCAAATTAAGTGCCAGACTTGAGCCATAACTGCCAAAGCAATGCCTAATTTGGATATTTCGGGCATGCCAAGTTTGGCTTTTCTCTGGTCCGCCACAGTACTGCCAAAGTAAGTGCCAGACTTGAGCCCTAACTGCCAAAGCAACGCCTAATTCGGGTATTTCGACCACGCCGAGTTTGCCCAGGTAGCACGCCAGAGGAATGCCCAACTTGGGCAAAGGTCTGGCAAACATAAGGGCCCAACTTTGGCGCAGTTAGGTTTTTGCACCATGGCAATCATCAGTGCCAAAGTAGGGTGCCTGAGTATAGCCTTAGTTGGGCGATCCTAGGGCATGCCAAAGTTTGGCTCTTCTCTGGTGCGCCAGAGGAGCGCCAAAGTTGGTGCCATACTTGAGCCATAACTGCCAAAGCCACGCCGAATTTGGGTATTTCGGACATGCCAAGTTTGGCCTTTCTCTGGTTCGCCACAGTTCTGCCAAAGTAAGTGCCAGACTTGAACCCTAACTGCCAAAGCAACGCCTAATTCGGGTATTTCGGCCACACCGAGTTTGGCTTTTCTCTGCTCCGCCAAAGTTGTGCCAAATTAAGTGCCAGACTTGAGCCATAACTGCCAAAGCAATGCCTAATTTGGATATTTCGGGCATGCCAAGTTTGGCTTTTCTCTGGTCCGCCACAGTACTGCCAAAGTAAGTGCCAGACTTGAGCCCTAACTGCCAAAGCAACGCCTAATTCGGGTATTTCGACCACGCCGAGTTTGGCTTTTCTCTGGTCTGCCAGAATTGTGCCAAAGTAGGTGCCAGACTTGAGCCATAACTGCCAAAGCAGCGCCAAATTTGGGTATTTCGGACATGCCAAGTTTGGCTTTTCTCTGGTGCGCCACGGTTCTGCCAAAGTAAGTGCCAGACTTGAGCCATAACTGCCGCAGTAAATCTTAATTTTGCACCACCGTTTGATATCCGGCAGGTATTGCCGTACAGCCGTTTTGCCCCGGCCTAGCGTTCGCGCAATATTGTGCGAATACTCTACGATGCGTCTGCTCCGTATTGGCCGAACGTCGTGCAAGTATGTGTACGTTGCATATCATTTGCTGCATATCCAATCACATATACGGACAAGCAAAATGTTTTCGATCACTCCCAGAAGTTTATTAAACCACTATCATTACACACAATGTATTCTCGACATATTTGCAAAGGTCACACTTCTCTGTAAAACGAAAAGCAAATTATAAAATAAAACTTAACACTGTCCTCATGCCAAACAAAACTCATCACACAAAAAACCGCGGAGATTGAGAGGAAAGCAGGACTACTATCAGAAGCATGCTTGCAGTGTACTTACTAATAAAAGAGCGATATCATGTAATCCTTGAGAGATGCATAATCCATCCGAGGCACCCCACAAACACACTCGAGAAGGAAGGTTGCGCACATTCCACTGACGTCTCGTCGTCGACGAGGAGCAGTTTTTGTCGAAGCGTATCCAACAAACACATCACAAGAATTCCACGAACTCCGGTGAAAAAAAATGGCTATTACCGAAAAATTGGCATGGACGTATTCCGGCCGTTTACGACGAAAACACACGGCCGCGTCTGCAACGCACGAAAGCAACAGAACACTGAAGAGCACATTTCAAAAACCGGACCTACGGCGAAAACAACAGCCCCAGAGATCCCATCGGCGTGACAAAGAGAGTCACGCGAAAAAATTTTCGTCCGAACGTTTTTGTCCCACGCGTCCTACGCAGAGAGGTCACGCGTTTCGCAAGCAGGTGGGGAGGATTTGCAAAAGGCGAGGTCGAAGGGGCATCAACAACGCAGCTAAGCTCTTTCGGCATTTTCGACACTTTAGAGTAAAAAAAAAAAACAAAAAAACAAACAAAGCCAACTTTAAAAAAAAAGAAAAAGAAAACCTGCTGTACAGCCAAAGCTAAAGGGGAGAGAGTGTATCCCGACCTGTTCAACAGTAGGGAAATAAGGGACGTGGAATCCCAGCCCTTGTCTGCAATGAAATGGAACGGAATGAAAGGAAAGGCCGCTTCTGCCGGTGACCTTATCGCCTTGCCTAGTCTGTCAGCGTTCGGCTTCCATTGTGGGCCTCAGAAAGATAATCTCCTTTCTTGAGAGCGAAATGGAAGGGGTGCTTATATTTTGCGGGCTTGTCGCCATCCGATAGGCCTCAATTATTTCTCTCCCGACTCGCTCGCAGTGGCCTCCCATGGCTGTCGTGCCGGCGAAATTAGGATGGCAGCCGAGACATTTTCTCCCGTGAATGACTATCGGGTGCTGAGAATCCGAAGCAGCTCTTTCGGCGTCCATTTGATGTTCTCGGAGTCGGTCGTTGAAGCGTCGCCCCGTTTGCCGGATGTACCTGGCCCCGCAGGACAGGGGGGTCGCTTACACTTCCTCCGCTTCCTCTCCTTCCCCCAAGATTTCCCTTTCCCGTAGTTCCACGGAGCGGGCGGGCTTTGAGCTTGAAGCCGAAAATAAATGGTGTTGAAGTTGAAAGATTGTCCTGTATGTATCGTCCCTTATGTGTCTCCACTTTCTAAATAATTAAAAAGTACCAACACGTCATCAGTCGAACGCCAAGGCAGTAAGCCTAGTTCTGGCACATGTTTGGCAACTTTGGCCCGTAGCTGCCAGATGACAGCAGAACTATCGGAAAGCGAAGCCTAACTTTGGCACTTGTTTGGCGACTTTGGCCCGTAGCTGCCAGAAGACAGCCGAACTATTGGGAAACGAAGCCTAACTTTGGCACTTGTTTGTCGACTTTGGCCCGTAACTGCCAGATAACAGCAGAACTATCGGGAAGCGAAGCCTAACTTTGGCTCTTGTTTGGCGACTTGGGCCCAAAGATGCCAGATGTCAACCGAACTACAAGGTAGTAAGCCTAACTCTGGCACATCTGTGGCGATTTTGGCCCGAAGGTGCCAGATGACAGCCGAACTATCAAAAAGTGAAGCCTAACTTTGGCATTAGTTTGGCGATTTTGGCCCAGAAATGCCAAAAATCTGCCAAACTACCGGGCAGTAAGCCTAACTCTGGCATTTGTTAGGCGATTTAGGCCCAAAGATGCCAGATGATAGCCGAACTTCCAGGCAGTGAAGCCTAAGTTTGGCACTTGTTTGGCGAATTAGGGCCAAAATACCCAGACTATTGCCAAGATAGGTCAGGTTTGGCTCTACTTCGGCTTCTTCGGGCTTTTCAATGCCCTAAACTCCCAGACAAAAGCCAAGTTTCGGCCCAGAACTCGGTGCTACCTGGGCCCAGGTAGCACGCCAGAGGAATGCCCAACTTGGGCAAAGGTCTGGCAAACATAAGGGCCCAACTTTGGCGCAGTTAGGTTTTTGCACCATGGCAATCATCAGTGCCAAAGTAGGGTGCCTGAGTATAGCCTTAGTTGGGCGATCCTAGGGCATGCCAAAGTTTGGCTCTTCTCTGGTGCGCCAGAGGAGCGCCAAAGTTGGTGCCATACTTGAGCCATAACTGCCAAAGCCACGCCGAATTTGGGTATTTCGGACATGCCAAGTTTGGCCTTTCTCTGGTTCGCCACAGTTCTGCCAAAGTAAGTGCCAGACTTGAACCCTAACTGCCAAAGCAACGCCTAATTCGGGTATTTCGGCCACACCGAGTTTGGCTTTTCTCTGCTCCGCCAAAGTTGTGCCAAATTAAGTGCCAGACTTGAGCCATAACTGCCAAAGCAATGCCTAATTTGGATATTTCGGGCATGCCAAGTTTGGCTTTTCTCTGGTCCGCCACAGTACTGCCAAAGTAAGTGCCAGACTTGAGCCCTAACTGCCAAAGCAACGCCTAATTCGGGTATTTCGACCACGCCGAGTTTGGCTTTTCTCTGGTCTGCCAGAATTGTGCCAAAGTAGGTGCCAGACTTGAGCCATAACTGCCAAAGCAGCGCCAAATTTGGGTATTTCGGACATGCCAAGTTTGGCTTTTCTCTGGTGCGCCACGGTTCTGCCAAAGTAAGTGCCAGACTTGAGCCATAACTGCCGCAGTAAATCTTAATTTTGCACCACCGTTTGATATCCGGCAGGTATTGCCGTACAGCCGTTTTGCCCCGGCCTAGCGTTCGCGCAATATTGTGCGAATACTCTACGATGCGTCTGCTCCGTATTGGCCGAACGTCGTGCAAGTATGTGTACGTTGCATATCATTTGCTGCATATCCAATCACATATACGGACAAGCAAAATGTTTTCGATCACTCCCAGAAGTTTATTAAACCACTATCATTACACACAATGTATTCTCGACATATTTGCAAAGGTCACACTTCTCTGTAAAACGAAAAGCAAATTATAAAATAAAACTTAACACTGTCCTCATGCCAAACAAAACTCATCACACAAAAAACCGCGGAGATTGAGAGGAAAGCAGGACTACTATCAGAAGCATGCTTGCAGTGTACTTACTAATAAAAGAGCGATATCATGTAATCCTTGAGAGATGCATAATCCATCCGAGGCACCCCACAAACACACTCGAGAAGGAAGGTTGCGCACATTCCACTGACGTCTCGTCGTCGACGAGGAGCAGTTTTTGTCGAAGCGTATCCAACAAACACATCACAAGAATTCCACGAACTCCGGTGAAAAAAAATGGCTATTACCGAAAAATTGGCATGGACGTATTCCGGCCGTTTACGACGAAAACACACGGCCGCGTCTGCAACGCACGAAAGCAACAGAACACTGAAGAGCACATTTCAAAAACCGGACCTACGGCGAAAACAACAGCCCCAGAGATCCCATCGGCGTGACAAAGAGAGTCACGCGAAAAAATTTTCGTCCGAACGTTTTTGTCCCACGCGTCCTACGCAGAGAGGTCACGCGTTTCGCAAGCAGGTGGGGAGGATTTGCAAAAGGCGAGGTCGAAGGGGCATCAACAACGCAGCTAAGCTCTTTCGGCATTTTCGACACTTTAGAGTAAAAAAAAAAAACAAAAAAACAAACAAAGCCAACTTTAAAAAAAAAGAAAAGAAAAAACTGCCCGGTTTA
>JABSTQ010006140.1:0-36103 GCA_013358835.2 Ixodes persulcatus
TCAAGATAAAGTGTTGTGAGTGAGTGCAGGCCATAAAACGTAGGCTGTTATTAGTGCTTGATTCCGCACAGGACGTATCTAAGGATGGTTCGTCAACTTATGTATTCCAGGAACATAATTTTTACGTGTTTATTTGTATACGCTTTCCACCTTGCGCAATGTTGTCACCAATAAAAAGAGCAGATAAATTTGGAACGAAAAATAAACATTTAATTAGGCGAACATGTGCCTGGAAACCTAAAGAGAAAGGTGCCACGCATCTTGCGTCGGCAACAGAAGGGTGACTGACCCGAAGCATTAGGTTACCGCTACTTTCATATACGCCGCACTTTCAGGGATGATATTAACAGGAACACACGATGAAATCAATAAATAAGCTCCGATTTCTTAAATTAGTACATAATTAATACAATAAGGATCCGGGTTAAACTGGATTGAAACCCCATTCCTCTGCCTGACAGCCGCATCCGGTGCCAACTCCACCACGCAAGCGGCTTTTTTTTTAATCATTTTTTTTATTTCGACGATGACACAATGCGGTGACACACAATCGCGATAAAACACTAAAAAACACCTGACATCTTGGCTATTGTCGAACGTGCTAGAAGTCTTTGAGGGTAGACAAGACCTCAAGAAGTGGCAGCCACTCGGGCGTAGGTCGCTGGCCCTTATATTGCCACGCGCGCAGCTGACCGGTTACGAATCGTGCCCGTGGCCCATTCCACTTCTGGCTTTAACCGAGTGCGGACGTGGAATGACAGGCTCTGCCGGAGCAGCGATAGCGGCCCTGTCGGGCCGCAGTGACAGGAATGACTCTGCGCCTTCGGAGTATCAGATAATTTTGCCGCCTCTGCCAACTGGACCTACGGTGCTCAACACCGTGTTTCTTCACGCCGATGTCCGGGGACGCCCGTACCGTGTGGAGGACTTCCGCGACACCCTGAGTCGTCTGGCGCTGCTCCCCGAGGTTCTTACCTTAGGGGCATACCAGATGAACAACGTCTGGGCTGTGACCTTCAGGTCACCCGAGGGTAAGCGGAAAATCATCGCTGCGGGCGACCTCGTCGTCAAGGGACGGCGGTGCGTCGTCATGGACCCGGCGAACAGGGACGTCTGAGTCAAGATTGATCGGTTGCTTCATTACGCTCCCGACGACGAGGTGAGGGCGGCACTTGCACGGTATGGCTAGGTGATCGACGTAGGAACTGAGAAGTGGCGGGTTGAAGGTGTTATGGGCTGCGGGTCGATGACACGCACGGCTGTTATCCGGCTCAAGCCAGGGATAGGGTTGGAAGACCTGCCCCACCAGCTGCGTAAAGCCGGAGGACCGGCTCTCGTTGTGGCGCCGGGCAGACCCCCGCTATTCCTGCGCTGTCAGCGGATCGGGCCCATCCGCCGGGACTGCCGTGTGCCGAAGTGCGCAACCTGCCACCGGTTCGGTCATGACGCGGATCACTGCACCAAGACCTACGCAACGGCCACATGTTCCGGTGGATAAGACGCCAACGCCGAGCATGTCATGGATAAAGCAGACGCGCAGGAAGCACTGGAAGGGACGGCCCCCACCACCGAGTCGCCGGAAAGCGCAGGTAGGCCGGTCGACCGAGCCGCGTCTGAGCACCCGCTGAAGGTGGTCGCTACTTCGTCGGCCGACGCATCCTCGGGAAACCGGGAAGAGGCGCCGACCAACAAAGACAAGACGGCGACAGGAAATGAATCTCCGACGTTGAAGAATGAAGGGCCTCAGTTAAACACTGCGGTTCCACCGGTTAACGAGGTTCACATGGTCGACGCCAGCGGGCTGGCTGCGAGACGCCCGCATCCTGAAGACTCGGACTCTAAGCAAGTTGACGGCAGACCGACCGTGGCGGAGGCACCGGTGAAGGCGGCACCGCCTAAAATGAAACCGCTTCGACCCTCTCCAAAACCTGCGCCCGAACCCAGGGAACCGGACAAACAGGCCGGTTGATGCGTCCCCGGGGCAGCTCCAGGTGAGGTTACGGCTCCCAAGCATTTGAACGGTTTTAGCGCACACGTATGAAGAAGAGAGAAGAGACAGAAAAGAGAGTCTCTTCTCTCTTCTTCATACGTGTGCGCTAAAACCGTTCAAATGTCTAACTACCAACTAGCCCAGTTATCAACCCTTTTACAGCTCCCAAGCAAGTCACTTACACGCGGGGACGTCTAGCCTTATCGACAATCTGAAAGTAGCGACGTTAAATGTTCGCGGGTTTGCCTCCCGTCGCAAACAGTACCAGGTTAGAAGGCTGCTATTCGATAATGGCATAGACGTCCTCGCGATTCAGGAGACAAAGGTTGAAAGCGATGAGGCAACCGCTTCCCCGTTGGCCCCTTTTTTACATTACTTCGAGGTGTGCGTCTCTCGTGCCAACGGACTGTCCGGAGGATGTATGTTGTTTTTAAAGAAGTCTTTAAACGCGCGCGACCTCTCCCTCACTGTTGATAGCGAGGGCAGATTTTTTATTTGTGATTACAGCTTGAGCAATGTTGAATACAGAATAATATATTTGTACGCGCCAAACAATCTTAATTCTAGTAAATTATTTTTTGACAGGATTTATGCTTATCTAGACTGCCGAAGGAAAATCATTATGTTGGGAGATTTCAATTGCGTTTGTGACGTAAGAGATCGCTCTTGTAAAACACGGCAACGTGATATTAGCACGGGTATTTTGAATGAAATAGTTACCGAGTTCACTTTATATGATGTTGCAAATTACCAAAGAAACGATCAGGCCTTGCGGTACACGCATTTCCAAGGCACAAGTCATGCCCGTCTCGACAGAGCTTACGTGTCGATTGAACTTTTAACTGGTTTCAAAGACTACAGTGTGTCACCCGTTTATTTCTCCGACCATGCGTTGGTTTCTTTCTTTGTCGGGGGAAAACAGAAAAACGCCGGCTTTCAATATGGATTATAAAAACTTAATAACAGCCTGCTTAAGGACGACGTGTTTAATGAGTCTATAGAAGCATTATTAGTAAGGATGCGTGACGGTAGAGAGCTCGAGAGCCCCAGTGCGAGGTGGGAATGGTTTAAACGGGAGGTTAAGCTAACTGCTATAGAACGTGCTAGTACGCTCGCGTACTGGAAGAAAGCAGAAGAAAAGCTGCTGCTAGATGATCTTCACCGCATTTCGAAACTAGAATGTGAACACCCCGGACAATTTACAGATTAGCTGAGTTTTGTGAAACAAAAAAATAGCTGAATTTGAAACAAAAAAGTACAAAGGAGCACTCGTAAGAGCTCGGGCGGAGAAATACACTCTGGGTGAACAGTCAACCAAACGGGCACTAAGCGCAGAAGCCAAATATTCAAAAACAAAAAAATATCACAGAGATAGATTACATGGGCCTGTCGAGTAGTTTCCCTGCAGTTATTGAGAAGTCTTTTATCGAATATTATAGCAGTCTGTTTCGGCGACGGGAGCATGGCAGTGACTCGCAACTTAAGGATTATCTAGCGGGGATGCCCCGTCTAAGTGATGAGACAAAGGAATGGCTGGAAGCTCCGATAAGTGTGGAAGAAATCGCGCGTGCAATCGACGATTTTCCATCAAAAAAGTCTCCTGGGCCCGACGGTCTGACGGCGGCTTTTTATAAAAAGTACAAAGACGTAATTTCAGGCCATCTTCATACTGTAATAATCGAGGTATGTGACACAAATACGATACCACCGTCCTTCTTAATCACACACACTGTTCTCATACCTAAAGTTGATGATGAACAAAAGTTAAAATATATAAAAAAATTACAGGCCAATAGCCCTTGGTAATGTTGATTACAAGGTTCTAATGAAAGTTTTAGCCCGGCGGTTGCAGAACGTTATTTGTAAGATTGTGGGTGAGCATCAGACTCGTGGCATCATAGGTCGCTCAATTCTGACAAATGTTCACATTGCGCGTAGAGATATGTGACGAGGAACTAGACCATGTCGCCATGATTCAGATCGACCTAGAGAAGTCCTTTGATCGTGTGCAGCACAGTGTATTGTATAAAATATTACAACACGTTCGAGTAGGCAAAATAATTTTGAGTTTTGTTCGCTTGGCTTATACAGCATGTACTACCCAGCTGATAATTAACGGGAAGCTCACAACGCGTATTAGTGTATCCGTATCCGTCAGGCAAGGTTGCCCACTGTCCCCGTTGCTATTCAGTATATTTCTCGAGCCCTTTTGTAGAAACATAATTAAAAATAGACTTATAAATGGATTTTCTCTCCAAGATATAGAAGTCAAACTTCTAGCTTATGCCGATGATGTTGCTGTTTTTTGCGAAGATAAGAAAAGTATTGCCGAAGCGGTGCGTGAAGTAAAGTCCTATTGCGAGTTAACCGGCGCTGCCGTTAATTGGCAGAAATGCTGCGGCCTCTGGCATGGGACATGGGCCACGAAGCCCGAAGACTTTGAAGGTATCTGTTTTATGTCAACGCCAACAGAGTATCTTGGTGTTCCACTGCAGCATTATAAACGATCAAATGAATACTGGTCGACGGTTATTCAAGAGACGCGAGAGAAAGCGGGTAAATGGGGTGGGTGGGAGATGTCAATTTTTACGCGTGCCACTGTTTGCAACATTTTTTTAATTGCAAAATTTTGGTACGTACTTCAAGTTTTCGCTTGCGCTAGAGTAAATTTACACAAATTACACCGTGTTTTTGCTGTATTCATTTGGCAGTCTGGGTGGGAAAGAGTATGTCGGGATAATCTTTTTCGCTGCGTCAAGAAAGGCGGGCTGTCCCTATCACATCCTTTTCTCAAGCAAGTTGTATCGCGGTTTTTGTTTTTTCGAGAGCAAACCAATCCTTTTCTTCGGGCTGTCATTCAGACTAGACTTCTGGAGGAAATTCCTTCGTTCGTTGTTGCCACGTGTTACACAAAGCAAAGGCGAATTGGTAGTTTTCTTCACGAGGTGATTGACGCTTGTCGGTTTTTGACTGTACGGTTCTCCTTTGAATACTTGTCGGGAGTCACCCGAAAACGCCTTACGCGAGACATTATAGATGCTGTCTTCCCTGTACCTGTCTACCGTTCTATGTTTCATGCTGGCCCAGGGCAGGACGTGTTATCTAGAGTTAAGAAAATGTGAATCCCACCTTCTGTTAAAACCTTCTTCTTTAAGTTACATACAAACACTCTCCCGGTAAAATCTTGGCTCCACGAGAAAAAACTGTTTGTCCCTTGGGGCGTTGACTGTCTGCTGTTCAAAATGCCCGAAACTACAGAACATGTATTTTTAGACTGCTGGGACGCCTTTCTTTTTTTTGGGAAGTTCTCCAGAGAAGTATTAAAAAAGATTTTACTTTAACACCGCATGGTATCAGGTTCCTTCCTGTTCACAAAGACTGCGAAATTCCGGTTGACCTTTTTATGCTTCTGGGCCTGCATGCAATATGGTGCAGTAGAATGGCTGTAAGGCATGCTGATGTGGACGCGCGGCCCGTTCGACTGTATTTTACGGAATCTGTTCGTCGCCTGAAATCTGTGTACGCCACTTTAGAGTGTCCGCCTGACTGTGTGCCAATATTGGACGCGCTAGAGAACTTGAAAGAATTTTAACATTCATGCTCGAGTCCTATGTGTTGTGCACGTGTTTTTATCATTGCAATTATCATTGATTGTTAAGTTTGTAATTACTGTCAAAATCGGCAATAAAAAAAAAGAAGTGCGCACGTGGCCTAACGGTTATCGTACCTGCCTCCCACGCCGAGATATCGTTTTATTTCGATGACAGTCAGAAGGCCGAGATGGATGAGATGCAGGTTTGGTCCGTCATCGCGTACACTCTATCACACTGTTGCTGACATCATCATAAATAAAGCACTTGTTCCCAACAAACATCTTATCGAAGCGCAGCCTGAACGTGGCGTTCGTATTTTTCGCACTCAATCAGGCGCTTTCAAGCGTAGACTACTTCTTGGGAGTAGTCCTCGCTGATAGAAACTGTTTGTCCATTTAATTTAGGAGCACTTAAAAGAATCGCCTCTTTAACTTTGAACTGGTTGAAGCATACTATAATCGGCCTTTGCTTCCCATTTTGAAATTTACCTAAACGGTGCGCCCTGTCGATCAAAAGGCTAGCCTACACAACCCTGGTTCGTTCCCAAATGGAATACGCATCATCGATTTGGTCACCATTTCAAAATTACCTCTCTAACGAACTAGAAAAAATTCAAAACAGAGCACTAAGGTACATTCACTCCGACTACTCCTCCTACACTAGTATCACTTCACTTCGTAATCGGTCTGATCTCCAAACACTTTCTCTTCGCCGAAGGCTCTCCCGACTTGTCCTTCTTCATAAAATATATTATCACAATCCGCAGATGAAAATGGCCCTTCTCAACGTCCCAGATCGAATTTCCGCTAGGGTTGACAATGTGTGTAAAATCAAATTCATCCGCACTTCATCCGTGTTTTTCGCAAATTTCATGCTACCTCTTGCTATTGATGATTGGAATTCATTACCCAACGACATTGTACTAGAAATTAACACATCTAAGTTTTGTGAACTTGTCAGTGTTTTCTTGGATGAAATGAACGAGTTATAAATTTGTATAGTGATTTGTTAACTTATTATTGCCATTTAACATTTGTATCATGTATTTTTTTGTGACTTTTACTTTTGTGTTCAAACAAGTGTCTTTTAACTTACCCAGCCTTGTGTAATACCCGGACACGGGTCCTCAAGGTAAATAAATGAAATGAAATGAAATGAAACTCGGCTCTAATGGTACTTGCAGTGACTCAGAAACGAGCTTCAGTACCGCAAGTTCAGACTCATCCCGCGTTTTTCTTGGCTTATCGGCCAAGCCAAAAAAGAGCAAATTATTTCTTCGTAGTCTATTCTCAAGGTCATCTTGAGATCTGGAAATTTGGGTCGTAAGTGCCGAATTTTCACTCGCAGCAACTTTAAGTTGTTCCACGTCAGTTTTTAGCTCGTGCACCATCACAAGTTCCTGTTCTATTTTAGCCATCCTTGTGTCAATCGCGGCGAGCGCGTCATCAGCTTTCTTTTATTTATTTATTTTATTTTCCTCAAAGGCCCCCGGAGGAGGGGGTATTACATGAGGGGTGGGCATTACACAGCAAGGCAGCGAAAAATTCCAGAAACCTGTGGACAAATTACAAAAGAAAACAAAAAGAGCACATCTATATCAAGAAAGACAGGGTGAGCACACAAATGCACGCATGAATTTCACCATTATGAAACTATGATTGATCTAGCGCTATAAGAGTTTCTTTGAATTTATCCAAGTCCCTAAGCTGTACTATGTTTTCAGGAAGATCGTTCCAATCTGGCTGTTTTAATAAAAAAGGAATTTGCAAATCGATCTGTGTTTGGGCGAGGATATGACACTTGTTGGGTGTTGTTAATGCGACTTGAAAAGTGCGAACGGAGCGTGATGTAAGGGTTAGGTGACAACGTGTGATAATATTGGTGAAACAGTGATAATCTGGCAATTCTTCGACAGTGATTTAGCAAAGGCAGAGCCGCACGTTTCTTTAGTTGGGTGACGCTTGTAAAAGACGAATAGTCGGAGTATACGAATCTTACAGCACGATTTTGAATAGCTCCCAAGTTTTCGATAAGATAATTTTGGTATGAATCCCATATCGCTGCGGCATATTCTAGTTTGGGGCGGATGAGTGTTGTATAGGCGAGCAGTTTCAAGTGAGGAGAAGCGAATTTTAAAATACGTTGCAGATAACCAAGGGATTTACTTGCAGTTGAAATTATACTGTTTATGTGGATGGACCATGAAAGGTCTTTACTGAAGTGCACGCCTAGGTATTTGTAAGTACTAGTTGCTTGTAGGACAGAACTACCGATGGAGTAATTATAAGTAAATGGATTGGTGCGTTTATGAAAGGAGACGAGTTTACATTTAACTGCATGTCGTGAGTGACCTGCAGAAGCTTCTTCTGCCCGGCTTCTAGTCTAGTCAACAAAGCAATGACTTCACTGTCTGCTCCCGGTACCCTACTCGTGGTAGCAACAGATGACGTTTCAACCCCGCCGGGGCCGGGATTGGCTTCGATATCTCCCGCGCTCATTAAAAGTGATTGAATAACAGCAAGAACAATCAGTGTATTAAAAAACACAAAACAGAGTACAGTATGCAAGACCATGGGGCATGGCACCTCAAACAATGAAACTTTGCTAAATCGGTATTTTGAACATGATAAGTCTAACCTGCAGAAAACATAAAGGTAAGCTGGACATCCTTCCAGTGCCAAGCCCCGAGTGATGCGAGGGCGGTTGTTGCTCTTGTAGTCATCCTGTTGCGTCAGTCGTCTCCTGTTGCCAGATGCCGAGCTGCTGAAAGCGTGGTCGATGGAAATCCGGGAAATTGCTTTCCCGGTCCGCTGTCGAAGCTGGTGAAGATATCGGCATGGCTTCCGGAGGTGAAGGCGAAAAGATCGCTTCCACGGTGAAAAAGGCATATCTGCAGAAAACATAAAGATGAGCTGGACATACTTCCAGTGCCAAGCCCCGAGTGATGCGAGGGCGGTTGTTGCTCTTGTAGCCATTCTGTTGCGTCAGTCGTCCCTTGTTGGATGCCGAGCTGCTGAAAGCGTGGTCGATGGAAATCCGGGATTTGCTTTCCCGGTCCGCTGTCGAAGCTGGTGAAGATATCGGCATGGCTTTCGAAGGTGAAGGCGAAAAGCTTGCCTCCACGGTGAAAAGGCATATCTGCAGAAAACATAAAGGTGAGCTGGACATCCTTCCAGTGTTCCCATCTTACTCGAATGAATCGAAGTTATTCCGACGGATTAAGTCACGTGACAAGACAGATACAGCAGTGCTGGACGTGGGTAGGGTTTTGAACACAACGGGTACGACACCTTCACCCAGGAGTGAGATAGAAGCTGCGTTCGATTTACTTGCACCTCCTGCACCGCTGCAGAAAAGTGTAGGGCAGTCTACTTCTGGTATGTATATTGAAATACAACTGGAAGTACACCGCCCTACACTTTTCTGCACCGGTGCAGGAGGCACTTGTTTATCGAACGCAGCTTCTATCTCACTCTTGGGTGAAGGTATCGTACCCGTTGTGTACGAAAACCTACCCGCGTTCAGCATTGCTGTATCTGTCTTCACGTGACTTGATCCGCTGGAATAACTCGGGTTCATTCGAGTAAGATTGGAACCCAGCCCCAGAGTACTCATCTGCTGACCGTGATCTGGCCAATCTGATCTGGCCCACCTCCGGGCGCAGCCATCTTAACGTCACGTGATTACTAATGTGGCAAACAGGCAAGATGGCGGCAACCGGGGGGGGGGGGGGGGGTGCCATTTTTGGCCGTTGGTTTGCCGCTCTAAGTTTACTCAAGCTCGTTGGATCCCCCACAGCACTTGGTTTAGCCTAGAGCCACTATGCGTAAGAGTATCGGCACTCTTTTCCCCGATATTGTTGTGGCCGCCGCCCTCTTAGTGATTGGTACAAAGCAGACGCAACTGCCGATCGTCATGATTCAAAAGTGAGACTCCCTCAGCATTAGTTTCGGTGTTAGGAAGCTCATGTAATATTTTCCTTTGCTTTTTCGCGAACTGTTTAAACATTTGTGGAGAACGAAAAAGCGTTTCCTTGAATTTCACATGAAGCTTCAGATAACGGACAACCATGATTTTAAGCACCAAGATGGGTATGAAGTGTAGCTTATTTAGTTGATAGTTTAGCTCGACCGCACAGCACAGAAAGAGAACGAACTGCATGACCTCGCGCTCTTGGCGCTGTTTCGGCGCCTTCAGCAGCCCGTAGCGTTGGCTGCGCTTTGAACTCATGTGAAGCAAAGAAAATATTCAGATCTTAGGGGTTTACAAGCCAAACCAACGAAAATCACCTGGCCCGTCCCAACTAAAAAAAAAAAAAAAAAATAAACGAAAAATCGCGGGTTCATTATGATTAACTGGAGATCGTTTGACGGGCAACTGAAATCTCAGATTTGCCTCCGTCAGATTGCGGGCACCTCGACCGGTATTCAAACCTGACAAATAGGGATTCATGGGTCAGCGCGTTGGCTTAAGACCACTGAGACGTTTTAATGTTTTGTTTAATTTAATATCATTGCCACTTAAAAGCCACCGAGGTGGTTTTTGAAACAAAATATAGTCGAACCATTCCTACAAGCATAGTTCGATTGCGAAAATGATTTTTGCAATTGACAAAACATCTAAATATTTTTGCATACGTGGCGGAATCCCAAATGGCGGAATCTCTTTCATGGCGCCCATTTCATTTGGATCGCGTCAGGCATGTGTACCAACGCACAGTAGAACGCGCGCAAAAGCAGCTGTGGTGCACCCGCAGCCTCGCGCTTCTTGTTCTGACATTTCGGGCTCGCTCACTGCGGGCATTCAGGCATCTGACACCCTAACTTCTGGCGCTTTTTCTGTCTTTCACGTGGCGTTCCAAGGGGCACAGCTAGGGCAGCAAATGCACATCAAGCTATTATTGACCCCGTGTCGCCATCTATATTTCATATAAGAAACTGCAATTTGCCGTAATTGAATAGGAAAAGTTTCAGGCCTAATAACATTCTTCGCGTGTAATATATCAATATGGAAGTTATGGAAAGTATAATATCGAAGGATGCTTCGTAATTTAATGTCTTTTAATTTTGATTAGTTCACGTGATGCTGTTCTTATAGCACGATACAAAAATACCACTTTAAAATTTATTTTTTATTTTAAAATATACATTACATGTACAGTTCGTTGCTTACTTTTTTCATTCAATATATCCAACCGACCGTTCACGTAAAATATCGTGGGCCATGGGACGTTATAACTAGAGAAATAATTTTTTCATTATTAGAGACTGTTGTCTATTAAAAGCTAAATAATTAACAAAAGATAATCCTAATGTTGAGACATTAAAGTATCGTTGAAAAATAGCCCTTTAATTTGACATTCACTTTACAATTTTAAGGTACATAAAAAGAAAATTATAAACCGTCAAAAAAGAACCAAAACATCATGCACGGTGAGGTTGCACCTTAAAGGGGCGGTGCAACGAAATTCGATTGGAATGTTCTTCACTTCAAACGAGCCTACTGGCACTAGTGGGAGTCAAGGATACTCGCACGCAATGCCACTGGCCAAGAGACTCCTTTGTTGCGGTGTAATTTCAAGGTCAAAAGCGAGCGTTTTCATTCAATCTCTCCTTCGCAAAACTTGATGACGTAACTCGGTGGCCGCAGCACCTCCCAGTGACGATATTTGAATGTGGCTCATATATTGGAGCCGAGCATTGCGTTGGCACTCGATTTGGGCTCGTGATAATCGATAGCTCGAGAAGCATTCGGGTAGTGGCCCGTGTCCAATCGCTGCAATGACGACAATAGCCGAACCATAACAATGTCTGGAACTCAGCGCGTGTCCTATGCTTTGCCGACCCCAGCGCGTGGCTATGATCAACATTGGCGGCATATAATCGGGTCCAGATCACGTGGCCACTTGTTTTGGCTGCGAGTTGAGGGAATGAACGCCGCTCATTTTCTTTAATTTTTTCTGCGATTTCAATTGTGTGCGATGTAAAACGAACGGGTGTTTCACAGGTCATTAACGTCAGGGATCCGTTGTAAACGGTATTTGGGAAAAGTACAAAAATCGTTGCATCGCCCCTTTAAAGCCCAACGTAGTCGCCCACCTCTCGCGTATACTTAGCAGTCTCTGCAGGTCCACCACCTTTTCTGCAATCGATACAATATCGACCGCATACGCGAGACCCGGCAGCTTCCACTCCCCCTCTGAGCCGTCCTCCAGGTGTGTCAATCAGAACCTCCCAACCTAGGCAGCGCCAACTCGCGGCGCACACGGGCACTAGAAGAGGAGGGGGAATCAGTAAACACGCGACGGCCTCGGGAAGAGGAAACTAGAGAAGGGGTAGTATGATCAGGCACCAAAGCGGGCCATGCAATTCTGTGAAGTGGGGAGCGTGGACAGGTCCCGGATGTACAGAGCGCGACACTGTTAGCGCGAACAAGCGATCGCCGGTTTTTCCCGTTTTTCTCTTTGAAACCAAGGGATTTTATCCAAGTTATTATTGCTACGGAAAGAGCTCATTTAGTTTTATAATGTAAGCGATAAAAGTTCGTGCTCGCTAATATTATTTAGAATTAAAATGCGAAAATGCACGGATGTCGTGTTCGCGCTAACAGTGTCGCGATGTGTACGCAGTGGCGCTGCGGTAGCATGGGCCAGAGTAGAGTACTGCACGGACTCGGCCTTGCCCGAAAGCCCGGGCCCGGCTTGGCCCGCGGGCCGGACTGGGCCGGACAAGGAGGATTTTTCGGGCCTGGGCCGGCCCGGCCTTTCTTTGCAGGAACGGGGTGGGCTCGGGCCAGCACCTCTGGCGGGCCTGGATCGGGCACGGGGCTGCGGCCCGATCGAGGCCAGCCATCGAGTTTGAATAGTAGGTCTGCTATCAGTGTGGAACATCTCATCTTTGTTAATGCCGTTACAAAGAAAACGCGAGCATATAGGTATACTATATACGTATTTGCGTAGTACTTTGTCTGTGTGGCTAGGGAAATAAAACGAGATTATTTGCGCAGTCATCATTTATAATTGTAAAATTCCCCGAGACTGCCCTGACGACAGAAAAACGACAGTAAGAAGAAAAGAGCTGTCGAACACAGCTGCAAGTGTTTTGCAACGGAATCCATCCATCCATCCATCCATCCACACCCACCCACCCACCCACACACACACACACACACACACACAGACACACGCACACGCACGCACACACACACACACACACACACACACACACACACACACACACACACACACACACACACACAAACACACACACGCACGTACGCACGCACGCACACGCACGTACGCACGCACGCACGCACGCACGCACGCACGCACGCACACACACACACACACACACACACACACACACACACACACACACACACACACACACACACACTATATATATATATATATATATATATATATATATATATATGGTCTGAACAAGAAAGGAAGAAAGGGGAACCGGGGGAAAGAAAAAACCACAAATGACACACTCTTAAGGATAAAACACACCTTGCGTACATGAACTGTATCTTTGAGTTGGATGTCAAAAAGACGGCGAAGCTGTATTTTCCAACCGATAGTTCACAGCTCGATCAACCACATATACAAAACAGGTGACTTCAAAGCTGTGCATTGTAAAGAACATACATATACACAAGCACAAAATCTTCACAAAAGCAAAACCTTAACAAAGGTTTTTGAGTTGTACCTTCGGTCGACGGTTGTGGCTCATGGTGGTCAAAACGTTATCCGACGGCAGGGAGTGTGCAGAAGTTCGGCGGTGGCTCCTGCTTTCTGAGAAATATATCTTGGGCTCTTCGATATAAATTTGCATGATTTGATCAAGGATTGTAATCCTGGTTATGTTCTCATCAGGAAATACCTAGACGACATTTTAGCAGGGTGTCGAACCGAACCCGAACCCGAACCGAAAACCGGATCAAAACCGTTATTTTTGACTGAACCGGAACAAAACCGAAACCGAAATTGAACGCTTCATATTGAACCCGAACCGAAACGAAACTATAATCTGATTTGGCGGTTACCGGTTCAACAAAAACGGTTCAGGGTCAATTGTGTCAATAAGTGGTCTAAATGAGAAAAGTTGCGGGCGTATATTTTTCTTATGTTGCCAAGACTAATCCTACATACTGTCAGATATCTTTGCATTTAGTTTTTTATTGCATACGTAATAAAAAATCCATCATCGTCTGGAGAGCTTCAACTTTGTTTCTTGGATTAACCCTGGCGGCGCGGTAGCGGCGGCGGCGATTTCAAAGCACCGCTTGGCCGCTTGGCTACGGAATGTCCAAGTGTCGGAGTGGATTGCACCACTGTAGGCACGGGGGCCTGCGCGTCTGCGAATGTTTGACCTCAAGATGGACCACAATTGCAGTTGATGAGCCATTTAGCCAATCGAGCACCGAGAGCGCACCACGTGAAACTTCAGCTTGAGTGCAGCGACACCCTGAAGGAAAGGGGGACAAGTACCGCGCTGCATCGGCAGTATAGTTTGTAGGGTCGCCCGTGGTCCTTTTCAATGAAAAAACAATCTTTTCTTCAACGTGCTCGAAATGTTAATTTACAAAAAAAAAAAAAAAAAAAAACGGTTGACGGAGGTAACGTTACTCGGCGATGATTCCCCGACGCGCCGCGCCCTGGAAGGTGGCCAGGGGGAGGAGGAGGATTGGGGGGGGGGGGGGGGGTGAAATGAAGAAAATGTGTCTATTTTTTAAGGTTTGTCAGACTAGCAAGGCCAGCCATGTCGCCTGTTCAACCATTTTCTCAATTTTGTTTGAAGTCCTCTTTAATCGTCTTCAACTGAGCATTCGAGAAACGTCGTTCGCTGTGGTGGCATTCCCGGAACTTTGTTCGGTGGCTGACAGGTACAAATGACCCGGTCTGAGACACTCAGACTGAGTCATTTGCATAGAGCGTTATTTGAGACAAAAAGACAAAGTAACTACACAATGCATCGCCACGAGATCTTTAGAACAGCGTTTTTCGGTCCGAAACCGAAGCGCTGTCAAGATGTAGCCACATTTCATCATACGTGCGTGTTCACGTGCCCGGTCATTGACCGGGCACGTGAACACGCACCGGCCAGTCTCTCCGATGTATACATAACCACAGCTTAACGGGATTCGATGAACTACCCCAACTGCGCACTCGACGTCCCTGTTTCTGTGTTTTACGGCACATTTGTTTCCTCTCGTTCCCCTATCTGTGACATCTTACTGGGTGCCAAAAACAGGTAGCACGTAAAAAAAAAACAAAAAAAACACGTGTGTGCAAAGCAGAACAAATTAATACATATGGAGGGCAAGCAATCTGGCTAGAAACCTTTTTACTGTTTACAAAATCACAGCCAGTGTGTGATCTTCACAGCCCAGCACGTGCGTGTTTGTCGCTTCGGAAAGCGAGCAAAGCACGCCCTATACGCCCGAACACTGAAGATGGCACCGGCCACAAGCTCTTTTTTGGAAAGGTCCCGAAAATACGCCCTCTTCTGACAGAGTTTGAAATACTGCACAGCTGCGTGTGCACAGAAACACCATAAAAATGGAAAGTCGATCGCTTATATATAGTTCACTTAATAACAGTAATATACAAGTAATAGCCTTGCCACATTCAAAGTTCGAGTTAAGAACCGGTTCGAACCGGTTCGCGCTTATTAAAACCGGTAACCGGAGTGATATTATGTGCGCTACCCTAAACCGGAACCGAACCGGAACAAAATACAGTGCTACTGAACCCGAACCCGAACCGAACCGAAATATTGACCGGTTCGACACCCTGCATTTTAGTGTGTACCATGAATTCAACTCTAGCAAGCTCAATTGAAAACACAGTGTGTAGGGAGGCCACAGAGTTGCGGTTTTCGGAAGAGAGGCCGGAGAAAAACTCTCTCCAGTATTTACACATTCAGTTAAGACTACAGCCAGACGGCCAAACCAATTCTTTCATTCACCAGCTCCCATTAAAAAACTGTCCAGTCGGGTCTGGTTCGCAATCTGATAAGTAACGCAGCCGAAAAGTCCTGCGCTCACTTTATTCGCGACTCCAACAGTCTATAGGTGGCGCCACTCGTTTTACAAAATGGCGGTTGTAGTGAGGTTCGGAGATGCGTGATGCGATACCAGTAGCTGAGCCTGTCTAGTGTGCTGGTTTTACTGAGCAACCCGAATTATTATCGTTTATTCGATGATGTTAGGGTGTTATGCGCGCAGGTCGCCTCTTTATCTTAAAAACAAAAACGGTGTTTGGCGTAATATTTACGCGAGGAGACACGTTTAATTCAGGAACGAAACCGAAACTAACTTCTATTTTGTTAGTGCAATTAATGCGAATGTACAGCGAGCTAAACAAGAATAACGTCTGCTGTGTTTAGATATTTGTGTTCGTCCTTTGTCCTCCTTAACCCCTTTCTTCATTGATTATTGCCGCTCTTCTATTTTTGATTTAATTCTTTGGTATATGCGTTAATATAGGTTTCTTCCTAAATCAAGATGTATACCTCATAGTGCAATTATTCAGTTATAGAAATGGTTCGCAGAAACTTTCTTTGGTGACAAACGTGTCTTATCCAGGACCTTCAAAATATTTTGGAGAGTTCAGTTTCCATTAAAAGACATTGTCTCTCATCCACCTTACAGGTAACAGAATATTGTATTTGTTGAAAATATCTGCGCTCCAATTTCTGTGCTCTTGCTGCCTTTTCTCACTTAGATATTTGTTATGTGTAATAATAAACTGCGGGTCCTTTAATGGGGTTTGGGGCATGTGGGTGATTAATTGCTTTGTTTTTATTCCCATCGCAAGTAAAACAGAATCAATCCAAATTTTTCAAAAGTGGATGCGTGATGAGTTTATAATAGGTTAGCGAAACGTATAAAAAAAAAAAAAACAACTAAAAAAACGGTGTTCTCACTACGAAAATTTCAAAACGTAATCCGAGACCGATAACAGAAGTGTGTTCTTTATGACGACGCGTGACGCATAGGATTGTATATTACATACAGTGCTTATGTCTGTCTTGATAAAAATGTAAGGTTCAATATGCTAAAAAGGAAAAAAACGATACCTTTCTGTAAAGGCTATTATGGTTAAATAGCGTATTTTTGTGATTATGACGTTCATTGGAGGCATACATCACGGCAATTTGTAGTAGTAGTAATACAATTGTATTGGGTAGTTTTTCAAACTCTAATATAATTTGTTGCTTATGCTCTAAGTTCAAACGCGCGAACAAATATGGCGATCCACAGTTGGCAAATTATCATCACTGGTGCGAATTGCAGCATTCTTTATTATCAAGTTATAAAATAAAAAAAGTATAACATCAATTAAAGCATTCTATCCAAATTCGTCGCCAATCTTTCCGTACAAAATGTTCTAATACTCGAAGGAAAAAAAATTGACTCCGTTTTGTTTTTTTATTATAACAAAAATTTTTGGAACATATTCTCTTTAATTCTTACGCGCCGCCGTTTTGCCAATCTGAGCCTTTCCAGTTCGAAGGAACGCCTACCCACTTGCACGCCTGCTGACTGGAGTACGTTTGGTTGAAGTTGGAAAACGGGTGAAACAGTAGTGAGCTTGAGTATACGAGCGAACGCAGGCAGTGTGCGTTTGCGTTAGCGTTGCGTGTTCCACAGTGCGCGTGCGCGGAGCCCAGAACTGTGGTCTTGAATTGGCGCATGGTAATTGTTGTTTACAATACGATGAACCTGCCGCCGCTTTGTGGAACTCCTGCGGCGGCACCCGGGCGGTTACGTAATACCGTCCTCCCGCCGCCGCGGCATCCGGAGATCGGGTGACCCGAGCCGCCCGTGAGGTGAGCAGGCCTGGTCGTACGCTGATATCGTGGGAATAAAGGCTGAACCGCATGTAAGCGATTCAGCGAGCGACGATACGAGCGACGGCGACAGCGACGTTGGTCAGCGACGAGCGACGAAGTTTTCTCACTGTCGCTCGTCGTGTCGCTCGGTTTTTGGATTTCTAGAAAACGTCGCTTATCGCCGTTGTCGCTTGCTCCCGCCGCTTTCATGCAGTTTCCATCGTCACGCGACTGACCGAGCGACAGCGAAGCGGGACACCGTGGCTTGTCTCGTCGCTCGCCAGGTCGTTTACATGCGGTTTATACTTCAAGCAGTTCATACTCAGCAACCGACTGGAGTTGGCTCCCTCTAAATACGAGCTGTGACGCCCAATAGAGCAGCAATCACGCGCATGTGCATCGTGGAGCACGGAACTATAACCTAAACGCACGCACTGGCGTTTGCTCCTATACGCAATACTGAAACTCTCTAGTAAGGTACAATCCCATACCGGCTGCAGCACTACATTGGGACCATGAAGAATGTTGTCTGCATTCGGAAATGATTGTTCGCGGGGCATGATTGCGAGCAGTCCCTCTGTGCCCGCTGAGCCGGAGAATCGGGGACCCTCACTAGAGCGTTTCCCGTTTTTGCCGCGAAATGGTCGAGCAATGAGTTGGAGTTGGGCATAGCGGAGTCTATTCAAAATCTGTTCAGTCGTCTGGACGAAGCAAAGTTGAAAGTACTCTCAGGAGTTTCTGTCCAAGCAGCTTTCCAGCATTGTTTCTCCCGTACCTTCAAATCTGTCGCTAATACGTTTGGGCTCCGTATGGCGTTTAGCACTCACTATAGCTTGAAAAGGTTGACTCGCTCCACATCGACTAAAAATAGTTGCCTTAAAAATCAAAAATAGAAAAGTAACGCGTGAGTTTTAGGGATTGTCTATAAAATCCTTTTTTACTGTGGTTTGTCCTATATGGTCAGACCAAGCGCCGTATTAATGACCGCTTGACCGAACATAGACGGGGGTCCAAAATAGGGATCCGTATTCAGAGGTTTCAAAGCACTCCCGAGAATGAAACAATTGTGTCCTTTTGTAGAAATTGACGTCTGTAATTTCCACACACACACAAAAAAAAGAAGACAACAAACGTCTGTTAAAAGAGTCGATTTTGATAGGAAATCATGGAAACGCAGTAAATAAGCTTTCCTTTTGTTTGGAGGCCGAGTGCAAAAGATTCCTAGATCTCTAACTTCCATGTGGGAGGGAAATATCTGTAACAAATATTGTTACAGATATTGCCCCCGCCATTGTAAAAAAATGGTAAATAAACATTGAATTGAAAATATTGTATCGTTTTTTTTCGTTTTTTTTTGTTGTGGTTTTGTTTATTTTTGTGAAGATGTCACAGAATTCTACTATTTTTATTTTTTTTTCGGAGTTTTCGCGAGGGAGCGCATCCGGTCGTCGGACGCCCCCTTGCCCCGCGGGTTGAGCGGGAGAGCTGGGACCGTCGGCTGGTGCTGTTTCGCGGCCCCCGCTAATTGGAAACCCAGGGAGAGGTCCCCTCTCGAGGAGGGTGCGGCGGAATGTTCTGTCTCCAACTCGGGCGGTTTCTTCCTTTTCTTGTTGTTGTTGTTGTTTTGACAAGAAGAGAAATGTTCCCGGAAAGTGAGGACCTCGGCTTGGTTCCGAACCGAGTCAAGGGAGTGTATGCGGAGACTGGACCGGGGGTGGACACGAGGTGAAAGTTGGGAGCGACAGCGGGTGCGGCGGAAGGCGGAACGCCGGAGGACCTCGGCGCGGCTCTGCAGGCCCCCCAAGTGTGCGCACTCGTGGATGAGTGTGGTGCCGAGGAGCATCGCACGGAGCATCCAAGCGCGCAGACTTCCCCGTTTCGACCAGCGTCGCACAGGCCCGCGTCACCCACACCACTCTCCGGACCCAGGTTCGCTTCACTCACTTTCGTAGAATTGTATAACATTTAGTGCTATTATTGTGTTATGCCTTTTTTATTTCGTTTTGTTCTTGTTTAGTGTCCAGTGTGGACAACGCCTGTAAGCCGTTGCGGTGCCGGTTATTTTTTTTGTATGGGTTAGTAGCGCCTGCGCGCTAAGAAAAGCAGTATGAGTTCTTTTTCCTTGAATTTCATTGTGTAAAAGCGCCGCACGCGAGAAGGGCAGGAGTTGGCTTGTGTTTGTTATTTGTTTGCGTTTGGTGTTGCAGTTTTGAACGTGAGTTCAGTAAATCGTTCAATATTTTAACGCAACGTCTCCGTCTCGTTCCTCGCCCCTCACAGTGAGTCCGTCCACCAGGACGTGGACCTATCGTCCGGTCAGCGGTCCCTATCAAAGTTATAAAGTTTGTTTGCATGGGGATCATTTGGATCATTTTGAATTTTCCGAACCTGTGACAGAAGATTATGTCCTTGTGAGCAATATATGTCCTTCACAATGCACGGGCTTTGAGTTCACCTCTCTTGTGAGTGTAGGCGAACTCGTCGAAAGCAAACTCGTCGGCGGCCCATTTGTCGAATAGGCCGGTTCGTCCTAGGGCAACTCGCCGAAGGAAAACTTGTTGCAGTGGCTAACTGGTCGCCGTATTTTTAAAGTAAAAATATATTAAAAACTTTATTTGTTTTTAAAACAAAATTTCAGAAATTTTAAAGCAAATACTGCGCAATAGTAATCCGTAAAATCGCCGCAAGGTAATTGACCTCCAGTGTGATCTTTCTTGTCAAAGATAACAACTTCACTACGCCGCGCGTGTTAACCTACCAGGCCCACCCGTTCACGCCGCTTCGCGGCGACAGTCTGCGGCTGCTGATTACAAAAAGTAAAAAAGAAAATCAACAAAAGGATGATCCCGAGATGGCACATTTTTCAAGTTGTTTCAAGGCTCTTTCCTGTCTTCACCCTGTTGTGATTTTGTTTTTCAGTCTTGTAACCTAACGAGAGGCGCTGCCTTCAGAAAGAGAGATAAAAAGTTAGGTCAAAATTTAAGAAACCCCGAAATTTTACCTCGGACCGTCATTCGACCCATTCGACGAATCGCCTTTCGACATATTGCCCCTTTCGACTAGTTGCCCTTCGACAAATAACCCTATTACGAATTGGCTTATTTGACAAATTGACCGTCGACCTGTTGGCCATCTACCAGTCGGCTTTCGACGAGTTGGCCGGATCCCCTCTCCTGTATGTGGTAGTTCGGACTGTGAACTATCGGTTGGAAAATCCAGCTTCACCGTCCTTTTAACCTCAAACTGACAGAAACAATTCATGAACGTCGGAAAAAAAAATGGTTGGCTTCTGCGCAAATACTCTAGGCGTACAGCTCGATTCCTCCAATCTAGAAAGATCGCACCGCTTAGGGAAATTTCAGCCTGATAAAAAAAAGACATCATCGTCAAGTTTATCACATTCAAAGATAAAGAGAACATTTTGGCTGCCGGATTCAAACTGAAAGATACCCCTCTCGCCGTTCGCGAGGATTTTTCAGAGTCCGTGCGCTTTGCCCGCAGTAAACTCTATGAGTACGGAAGGAGTCTAAATGTGCCATTTAAAGTTCGTTTGATCAAATTGCACATCAATAACAAGCGTTTCGTCTTTAACTTGGAGTCTCAGTCTGTAGTAGAGCTCGCATAACTAGGTACATGTAAAAAAAGACAAAAAAAAACAACAAAGCATTGTCATCTTCCCCTCATACCGTAACGCGCGATAAGAATCATACATTTTCTGTCCTTTTTTTTTTTTTTACAAATATTCGCAGCATCATACCAAAACGAGACGAACTGCATAGTGTTCTTGAGGACAATTCCGTCTGACATAGTCATTCTCACCGAAACATGGTTAAAACCTGATATTGAAGATAAAGAACTTTTCGCTGTACATCTATGCTATATCATTTTCCGGCATGACCGGCCCAGCCGGAGAGGCGGCGGTGTGCTAATTGCAATAAAAAGGCATACTGTAAACGACTAAATTTTCGCGAGGACCTAATTTTCGCGAAAAATACGTCCCGCGAACAATTCGGGCAATATGTGAACGCTACGGAAGCTACACTCGATTCGCGAAAATTGGAACCCGCGAATAATTTCAAATTTTCAGCTTTGGCCCGATTCGCGAAAATTTGAGCCCGCGAAAATTAAGTCGTTTACAGTATTTTTTCTTTTAACATTTGTTAAATAAACCATGGCTTAGAATGTATGTGTATATGCATTTGTACGCCGTCTAGTAAAGAAATTCTTGGTGTATGCTATAGGCCACCCGATTGTGCCTCATCCTTTCATACTGAACTGTGCTTTGTCCTTCTGGACATAAAAAATCGTTTCCCAAAAGCTGGCTTGCTTTTTTTTGGCGATTTTAACTTTACTTCCATAGACTGGTCTAATCTATCACCCGGAGGCTCCGTCGCGTCAAAATTATTCTTAGATATGGGCCTCACTTTAAACTTCACGCGGCTAGTTGATAAGCCCACACGCCCAGAAAACATTCTCGACTTGATTCTAACTACGTTATCAGACCTTGTCAAATCTATTCACTACTGCGATGGGCTCAGGGATCGCTAAGTTCTGCACATCGACTTGTAAACCCCCCTTCCCATGAAGCATCCCATTTCCAAAATCATTCACGACTACAACAAGGCTGACTACGCATCAATTAACCGTGAGTTGGCTATTTTCTACGACCATTTCATTTCTAATTTTTATTGTAGATCATTAGAAGAAAACTGGGCGTTATTCAAGAATAAAATGAATAATCTTGTTCACATGTTTGTTCCAACCATTTATATACGCTCTGATGCAACGAACTCATGGTTTACAACAACTTTGCTATCATTAGGTAACAGGAAGAAAAGACTTTTCGCAAAAGCGAAACGTACGAACACTCCCGAAGTTTGGGATGCTTATAATTCTGCTTTGAAGGTGTACACCAGTAAGTTCCTCAGACTATCAAAAAAAAAAAAAGTCTTTTTTTCACGACTTACCCAACATACTTCGTACTTATCCAGGGAAGTTTTGGAACTTGGCTTTGCCGAAAAGTGGCAACCCTATCATTCATCTCACAAACGCTAATGGTGATGCCATCCCGAAGAGCGACTGCCCTGCAGTGTTTAACGATTACTTTTCTTCAGTTTTTACAAACGAGTGTTTGGAGAGCGTTCCCATCCTTCCCGATAAACCCTATGAGCTCATGCGTCCTATCACTGTTAACTCTGCCGGAATAAAAAATCTCATTGATAAACTAAAACTTACATCATCGGCTGGTCCCGATAACATCAACTCTAAAATCTTTAAAAAAATACTAGTATCATTTTTAGGGAGTTTTTAGAACTGATCTTTACCCAATCACTATCAGAATGCCGCCTTCCCTCCGACTAGAAGATAGGTAGTGTCATCCCAGTTTCTAAGCAGGGTATCGCTCTTCTGTGTCTAATTATCGCCCAATATATTTAACCTCTATTTCTTGCAAACTACTAGAGCATATATACTGTACTCCCCCATCATGGCTCACCTTACAAGTAATTCTTTTTTCTTTAAACAGCAGCACGGATTTCAAAAGGGGCTTTCTTGCGAGACTCAACTTTGTGATTTTATTCATGCCCTGCACACTAACCTTGAATTTTATACTCAGACTGACGCCGTTTTTCTTGATTTCTCAAAAGCATTTGACCGTGTCTTTCATCAACGCCTCCTCACTAAGTTGTCATCTCTTCGTCTTGACACACTCACATTTGCGTGGATACGTGACTTTCTCTTGTCCAGTGTGCAGCTAATGTTCATCAATGACCTAGAATCTTTCTTAACAAAGGTATCTTCTGGTGTTCCGCAGGGGTCCGTTTTAGGGCCTCTATTGTTTTTAATAGATATAAATAACCTCCCTAGCACTATTTCCTCTAAAATACGTCTTTTTGCAGATGACTGCGTCGTATATACCAAGGTAACAAGTGTTCAAGATAACAACCAACTTCAAGGTGATCTCATTAAAACTAACAAATGGTGCAATGACTGGTTGATGTCGCAAAACAACTTTAAATGCAAACAAATTCGCTTCACCAGAAAAAACATTTGTACTGTCCTACCAATACTACATGGACTCCGATTTAATTGAGACCGTTACTATGTATAAATATCTTGGTGTAAGACAAACACCAGACCTCTCCTGAAATAATCACATTGAAGCCATCACTGCTGACTCATCAAGAACCCTTGGACTAATAAGACGTAGCCTGCGATCTGCACCTCCCATGTTCCACAAGCTGGCGTACGACACGTACAGTACGTCAGACCTAAATTCGAATATGCCGCTACCATCTGGAATCCCCATCAAATTTACCTAATTAACAACCTCGAAGTGGTTCAAAACAGGGCTGCCCGATTCATCTTGTCTACCTATGATCCTTCATTCAGTGTTTCCGTCTTAAAAAAGCCAACTAACCATGTCCCCTTTGCAGCTCCGCGGGAAAGTCTCTCAGCTCTGCCTTCTTCATTAAATCTACTACCTTATTCCAGACCCTAAAATAAGTTTCTATCACCCCCCGACCGAACATCATCGCGCCTTAACAACACACGTGCCATCAAACGTATTTCAGGCTCGACGAACGCATTTAATCGATCATTCCTTCCTCAGGCCATCAGCGACTGGAATTAGAGCACTGCACGGGCACGGGCCGGCCCGAAAACCCGAGCCCGGCCCGGCCCGCGGGCCGGGCTCGGGCCGGATAGCACGTATTTTCTCGGGCCCGGGCCGGACTCGGGCTTGATCAAAAAAGTTTTCGGGCCGCGCCGGCCCGGGCCGGCGCGGCCCGAGATAATAATAATAATAAAAACAAAATAGAAATAATAACAAAAAGAAATAATAACAAAAAGGAGTCTTGCAGTTAGAAAGCCTCCAAGCGGATAAAAGAAAACATATGGACTCCACCAGCAGCGTAGGATAGAGCGCGCAAGAAAACGAGGGCACTCCGGTCGGAGGGCACGAAATAATTGTCGTTTTATTTTGCTTTTCAAACTAAAAAAAAGAAGAAAAAACGTGACCTCGACTTTTTACTTTCTGCGGGGGCCTTACTATGCCACCAAAGATAACTAACGTACCCTAGATAATTTATGTTCATGCAGCCGTTTGAAGATGCATTAGCGAGATTGTGATTCTCTTCTTTTCTTCTAGAATCTGTCCGGGTTCGAAATGACCAATAGAATCGACCTATGTCCTGCCGTGTTACCAACCGTCCAATCAAAAATGGACGCCCGTGCCCGATATAATTTTATCGGGCACGGGCCGGGCCCGGGCCGTGTATCCACCGGGCCGGGTCGGGCCGGGCCTAGAAATTAAAAATTCTGTCGGGCTCGGGCCGGGCCCGGGCCGTGTCTCTACCGGGACGGGTCGGGCTGGGCCTAGAAATTCCGGCCCGTGCAGTGCTCTGACTGGAATAACCTCCCATCATCCATTGTCACCTCTCTGGACCCGAATAATTTTCTATCTTGTATTAAATTTCATTTTTCTTCTTACTAGTTTTATGATTTATGTAATTATGAGCAGTCCTGAGTGTGTTAAGTGTGTTAAGTTTATTTTAGTTGCCTTTTGTGTTTTCATGTATTTGCGTTTTCTGTATTGTATAAATCTTGTATACCCCCTCCCCCCTTATGTAATGCCCTTCACGGGCCCTTAAGGTGTAAATAAATGAACTGAAATGAAGTAATGTGTGCTTTGTCCTTAAGAGTGTGTCATTTGCAGGTTTTTCCCTTCCCCTTGTTTCCCCTTTCTCCCTTTCTTGTTCAGACCACATATAAATGAATTCTGTGGCAATACAATTTCATCTGTATTTGAGGCTTCTTTCCTTCTTCCTGTCATTTTTCTGTCGTCACCGCAGTCTCGAGTAATCCTACAATTATGAACCTACACAAGCTCACTTAAGCCCTCACGTTTTGTTCATCATTCATTTTGGGAGAAATCACGGTACTCTGTAGATAACTAATACACGACAAACATAGCACGAATATATATAATAAGTAGATAAGTCTCAGCTGCTTCGCAAGCCGACACATACCATGTAGTTCTCGCCTCGCTCCCTAAGTGCAGCATGTTGGCCTTATTTTGCGTCGTGTTGCATCACAACACTCAACACAAGACCGATAACGTGGCTTTCCATGCTTAAATTGAGGGATTGAACACACCTTTACCACATGTGGTTGATGTGCATCGAAAAAGAAAAGAGGAGCGTTGTCTACAGCACAATAAGGAAAATGACGGTCGGCGTGCTGTCGGTTTCTTCTGAGCGCGAAAGCGATGGAAAGTAATGCGTCAGCGCAAAACCACCAAAAACAGAGGCTCCTGGATGAGTTTCAAGACTGACACGACGACCCGGACATGGACCTTGATGACTGTGAGTTAGACAGCCACCTCCATGGCGGCGAGTCGCGTCAAAACATCGGTGACCTGCTGAAATGTTGGGAGTCTCAGAACTAAAAATCCCCATGTCTTTCTTCTATTGCTAAGAAGGTTCGATATATTCCAGATTCATTGTATAAAGATTTGTTCTGGTACAAAAGCCGGCAGTCTTTTTATTCCGTACACAAAATGTCTGTGGGAAGCTCGCTTTTGTTTAGCCTTGCTAGTCGCTTGCAATTCTGTAGAATAAGGTAAAAAACAATAATTTTGAATTTGCTGCCCCGGAGGAAATGCTGTTTATTTGTAGAAAGCTGTCTGTGAAGAAACTAAGAGTGGAAATAATTAATCTGACTTTTGCTAACGCCGTTTAACTCGCCATGGGGAAAAAATGTCGAGGTCGGAGTTGTTTGAATTGATCGGCTACATGACGATCAATTCATCTATACTACCTTTCAGTTTTTATTTATCAGGTTAATATCACTCTTTGGTGTCGCGATTCCCCTAGCTATAGGTAAATTTACACGTGCTATTCGTAGCTCCGTCAGGTACTGACATACAAGGAAAACGTGCTAGCAATTCATCTCCTACGGTCTCGTTGTGTGCCTTAAATTACATTGCCTAATACTGTCGTAGCCCACGCGGTGAAATTAAGGCACCGTGACATCGAATTCGGGTCTGGGCCGGGCCCAGGCCTGTTCTAAAATGTGGCAAGCCGGGCCGGGTAACATAGAAATTGCTCGGACTCGGCCCGGGCTCGAGCGGGTAAATTACCATGACGCCGGGCCCGAGCCGTGCCTGGGCTAAAAAGAGCGGCCCGTGCCGTGCTTTAGGCTGGAGGATCTGAGCTTTCCGGGGGTCTTGGTCGAGCCTTTTCACTTGGCGGTTTGGCAGCGCGAACTGGCTCCCGTTCAGATCTTTCCCACGTGTTTTCTGTCGCTTATGTCGAATGAAGTGCAATGCAGTATCGACTACGATGACGACGACGACGACGACGCCAGTGGCGCAGCAAATGCAATGCGTAGCATGCGCTACTATATAGTCCTAGTGATATATAGTCCCTGCTTTAGTGGCGCCCTCTCGTGCCGTCGATACGATGCGTGGCAGCCGTGAGCTCTCCTCCTCTAGTCCAGTTTACCTCGGGCGCGGAGGTAGAAACACATTTTTCTTCCACCGTGGCCTCGGCGAGCGCTTCCGACAGGCATAACAAAGTGGCTTTAGGGGTGACAGTCCTCAATATAACAGCACCGGTATCCTTGCAAAGTCCACGAAATATTTCATCACCAGCTCTCAGGAATGGAGAACATACTTGCGAAACCCTACCTAAGTGTAAATGCAAAATAATTCGACGACATTTTCACAGGTCATATGATGGCTCATAGAGTTATGATAATGTGCGCTAGAGCTTCAACTGGTGCTAGTGTCTATACGACTTCTGGGATGCAAATTGAAGCAGACAGTAACCAGACTTTGCGGTGCTCCTGTGCAATCCTATGGGAAAACGCGCGCGCATTTTCCTTCTTAGCCGGAAAATATAATAGAGTATACTTTTGTTATTTCGGTCGTACCGAATAGTATGAACCTTTATTATAATTGTAAAAGTGGAATTGTTTTAGTTACAGTATTTTTGTCACCAATGAACGCTGCTGAAGTTTGCTCTATTTAAGGCCCAAGTCTCTCTTCCACAGCAAATGCGTAAAAACCAGCGATGATTTCAAGCACTACAACAATCGAAAGGAATGTAGAACGTGTTCAAAGTTCACCAGCATTCTGGTGGCGCTGTATATTGCTAATGTGCCCGTCCTATCACTATATAAAAATGACACTATTGTGCATCTTTACGAGCGGTTAAAAACATTCAAAACGTGAAGTATAAAGTACGTGGGCTATGAAGAGTGTTTTTTTATTAATTTCTCTGCTGGGCAGCTTCTATTGGGCACTCGTTTTGTGGCGTCTCCCTATTTTCAAAGATTTCGATCGTGCGGAGATCTTTTGAACGCAGAACAAGCATTTTCGTACATATTCGTGAGCAGAAATAATAGCGCAGTACTTATTTATTTCAAATCGGACTGTATTAGGTGGTCTTCCATTTCTTTCGACCGTCTACATGCACGGAGTTACTGACCCAGTGTTACTGCGTAGTTATGCCGTCTTTCTTGGCCTCCCCGATGTCCCCCGCCCGTTCGGTAAGTATATCCCCCATGCTGAAAAGCGCCGACGCCGTGTTCGCGCTAACAGTCTGCGACAGTGCACATAAATACATATACGAAGCTGTTTTAGCACTATGTTTAACGCTATACTTTTGAGAGAAAAACGCCGTGACTGACCAATATTTTCGTCTGCGTGACTGAGGAATGTTCCAAGCTATCTAGTAGGTACGAATTATTTCCCAGATTTGCTCTTACTGTCACGAATGACACTATATGAGGCAATGAATGACTGAAGAAAACTAAACTTTTAATGGGGTGAACTTGTGCCCAAAACAAAATAGAATAATGCTAGCGTCACATGCGTCGATGGCGGCGTAACAGCAGGATCGAGCGCTGGGGCGAGACTGACTCCGACACGACTCCCAGGCATGGTCAAACAGGATAATGGTCGTGGTCAAACAGTCAAACAGGATATCCATATAGGAATGGTCAAACAGTCAAACAGGATAACCATTCGGCGACGGGCGCGGTTGCTCGTAGACGCGCGTGGCGTTATAATCAAGTGCAGTTAGAAAAATGCACTAAATTTTTTCCCATAGACATGCATTACTGGAAGTGAACTTTCGACTGGTTGTTGTCTTCAAATTGCAACAGCACTCTAGGGCCTGTTGAACCTCTGGCGTACGTTATAATTAGGACTGGGCGCGATTCAACATTTCAACCCGATTAACCGCCACCCTTTAATTGATTAATTATTTGATTGACCGGGTTTGTTCTTTCCCGTGCATAACATCTTTTTAAAGTAAGACTTACATTTTTGCCTTGCTAGATATGCAATTAACGGCGCAATGCACAGTCTTGGACTTTAAATCAACCTTGATGTGTAGGTAAGTGCAGTTAGAAGACACTCACACTTTCCAATTATTACTTCAGCCGCAGAGGCAAAGAGGTTCGTTGATATTCTCCGGCAATAGCGAACTCCCTTGATTGTTCACAATAGTCTCTGCTGTGCTAAACGTACACACACACGGCGTTGAAGTAGCTGGGACATTTACAACCCTTTCCACTTGTGTGGAGTTACGTATTCCGCCCCTACAGTCTACTTTGGGTAAAAATTTAGCCTACCGTTTGCCTATCATACGGGCGTACCCGTCCACGTCTGCGTGGTGAATGCGTTGCATTTTTACTTTTTTTTTTGGTTTGTTAAATTTTAACCGATTAAGCGGCCAAAAACTTATTTCGATTAAAGCATTCCCCGATTAATCAGTAGGTTGATCGATCAAGTTCCCAGCCCTAATTATAATAATTCTTTGTGTTTGGTAAACACAGATTTATGTGGAAAACAAACAGGACTTAGCGCCCCCTATAGCTCAATGTCGTCTGGCATTCGGGAAACTAAGATGAATAAAGAAGAGGTGAATGTTTTTAAAGTCGGCGCAAGCATGCAAGTGAGCTAATAGGTGAGCGGCGTTTGACAACTTCCGGTTCCTTAGGAAATTTTGTTTCACTAATGGCAAGCGACGACAATGAGCTGCAAGCCTGTGCAAGCATAATTATGAAACCTCCAGACTGTAGTTTTCAGAACCATGCTTAGACAGCCTTGCAGATGATCGTCATCGTTTGTCAAAAGCTTAACAAAAATTCCTAAGGAACCGGAAGTGACCAAACGCCGGTCACCTATTGAATTTTCTATGCTGCGTTCTAAATGATAAGAGATGGGCAACATCGTGAGCAACTTAGGGCAAGACGACGGGGAAGCCGGAATGAACCGCTTGATATCTGACCTGGAGGAGCCATCGAGAGAGCAGAAGGCGGGCGGCACTGACGGGGACTTCAGCAGCTATCCCGAATGCGACGACATGGTTGCGCTCGAAGTTCTACCCATCGGGAGAGGCGGCAAATCGACGAAGTCAGCTCCCTCCTGGCCAGGGGTGGACAGGGCTGAAGCTGCAGCATTCGGGACGCCGCGGTTCATCTGGGCCCCTTCGATGCTTCCCGCCTCCTCCCCGATGCTCTCCCGCGACTCTCCGTCGCCCAGACAAGAGGCCCTGTTTCACGAAACAGAGGAACGGCAGATGTTGTCTAGGAGAAATGCGGTGTCGCTGGAGACTGCACATCTGCAACCTCAGGTGAAAGATGCTCGTAGGTAGTGGCCTATTCTCGTTGATATCTATGAGATACTTTGCTTATTTTTTTTTTTCAATCGTGGTTCCAGAGGTTAGGGACGGATTTATGGGTCAGGCCAGCACCACTTAGGGTCAAGGCCGGAGCGCCCCTCCCGTGAGGTCACGGCTGGAGGCGATCGAGTCGGCCGGGCACCTCCGCATAGTTCTGATGTGAAGCAATCGCGCGTGAATATACCCTCGTAAAATACAAGTTTTCATTAACATAAACAAGTTTTATTAATATAAACACGTTTTTTATCGATATAAGCAAGTTTTATTGTTTGGAAAATTGTTTAGGAAAAATAGACGGGCTAGGAAACGAATTGTGCTACACGGAAACCATTCGGGCGCGGCAGAACAGCGCTGACTTGTAGGCATCGCGAGTGAACTCACCTTCGTGGCTACGAGCTTTTAATAACACAGTCATTTTTGTTACCAAGAATGATAGCGATACATAGAAATTAAGCTAGAAAATTGACACTGAAAAATTAATAAGGTTTATAATTATTGATGTGCAGCGGGAGAACAATACGTTTAATAACGATCGTGTCAATCGTATTGTTCTCGCGCTGCATCGGGAAAGATGGGTTTCCCATTAAGCAAATTATTTTAGTGGTGTAAATATCGCTTGGAAAGACGGATGTTTTATAAACCAAAAACGGTGTTCAAAACCATGGAGCCCCTGGCGGCTCAGGTGCATTTTGGGGAGCATTTCTCAATTTGGCTCAAGAGCAGGTTCGCGGACCTGCACCACGCCCCTCAACGCAGAATAGCTCGCCGAGTCTTCTTAGGTTGAGCTACGTGTGCATGTAACGCATTACGTGCTAAGCCTGATGTCGATCGCCTCCTTGTGGCTGTTTGTTTTCGACTTCGACATATTTCGAGGAGAGGCAGCACCAAGATTAGCATCGGGCTTTCACAATGTCTTTATGGAGTGTTTTATTCATCGTTCTTAAGATTTTTCTTTCCCTTTCATTCACCCTAAAGCTGAGACTACGGCCAATGCTACAACCACGAGAGCTCTAGGTCACTGCTTTGGAGCGTTCCTCCGCAGAGCGCTCGCGCTAGAAATGCGTGTCTCAAAGCCAGGAGCGCGGGCTAGCTCTAGGGTGCCTTCATGTGCGCTTTGCTTGGACACTGTACTTGGGGTGATGACATCTGGCCATTTTGTGTCGAACGCTTATTTTTATTTTTTTTGTTCTGAAGCGCGTGAAAGAGCGTGTCCCTGCACGCGCTCGTGGCGCTGACTGTGCTACGGCGACATTTTGTTTCCTGCGATTTCTTTGTATTTTTCCTTTGAGCGCGTGCTGTCGGCATCGGGTACTACATACGATGGCATCACCCTAAACAGAAGGACATTGAGGCACTCTAGCTAGCTCGCGCCTGATAGCTTTGGATGCAGTCTCAGCTTATGGGGGAACGGAGTATTAGCGGCGAGATGTTTCGGTGGCGCCCTCGTTCGGTTACCTTTCGTGACGTCATGACCTTGTGAACAACAAGTTCGATGGTGTTTGTAATGGGCATGGTGGAAGCCTGAAATCATAGCGCTCTTAAAGCACCACTGCCAACACCGTCAAAATTGAAGTTCTTACACTCCTCTTATTTCCTTCGACGAAACATCCTTTGCTGACGTCATAGTCAGCATTCGGCCAATTGGGGTGGGCCGACCACAGCGACACTTTCGTTCGCTCACGTCGCCGAATCGCTGCCACCTCGTCTTCCTCTTTCCCGAACATTCTGAGAGACATAAAGTCACGAGAAGAGAAGATACTTATGGCGAATTCGGGTGGTCAGCCTACCAACGTCGGCAACTTTTTTTTGCCGGAAAACCGGCAATTGTGTTCGCGTGGTCAGGTTCTGGCTTGCGTGCACCATTCGGGTGGTGGTTTTTGGCAAGCCCCGGCAACTTTCCGGCGCTTTTTCTGCCCGAACTCCGAACGGCCGGGTGAGCGGGCTCGGTGTCACAAGCGATCGACCACCCGAATTCGCCATTACTGCATCACATGCACACGTATGTCAACCTACGAAGACTCTGCGAGGACGCTGCGTTGAGGGTCGTGGTGCAGGTCCGCGGTGTCCTCCTGCCGCTGGCCGCGGTCGGATGGAGGAGCAATAGCTAAAATCTTCGTTGCCAAATATTTCTCAGAATCCACGTGAGCCGCTGGGCGCCTCCGGTTTGCACACTGTCCATTCCCATGAAACGGAATGAAACCGAGTAATGCATAATGGCAAAAAAGTTCGTAGTAATAACGTAATGCATACCGAACCAAACGCTCCCGGAAAGTATTGCCTACAAAAGCAATACCGTAGTGTTGGGGAATTTTGTCTTACTTTCCAAATGAAACAACATAAAATTTACCATTTTTGAGGTAATAAAAACGACGGAGAGTTAAAGTAGAAAAATATTTTCTATAAAAGTGTTGATATCTATCTCCCTCTTCCGCGTGTTTATTTGTTTTCTAATTAATCAAAGTCACAACGCGGCTTTACCTGCCACACACATGAAACGCTTATTTTTTTATCTATATACTGTCCAACAAAACTTTTATGAGTCAAATGGCTACTTTGCACCACTACACACACACCAACAGGAGAACAGCAAACCCTCCAAGAGCCAGCAGCTCCGTCGAGAGACGGAATCTTGATAAAGACAGAGATACAGACGCAAAAATGATTCTAACCCGATACCACTTTTTTTTTTTTAAATGCACCATTTCGCTTGCGTGCTGTCCCATACAAGAAACACGTGTTATAAAAAAATATATATTATTTTTAAAGGTTTCCAAGCGATCAAGCCACCGCCAAGAGTAAACTCGAGGACTGCCACCTCAGACAAAGGCCCGTTGATGCCTCTCAATATCGCTCGAGACACTTCGAGAAGCCTCTCACCAGAGCCAAGACAAAACACAGAAGCCCTAGAATAAAAAAATCACAGACGAACACGCACGCATGGTAGTAACGGAAGAGGCGATCCACAAACGCTGCATAGCGGAAATAACGTTCGGAATCCGACAGCGCGTTACATAATCGAAGACGTCGTCGTCGTCGTGCATGAGCTCGCCGGTGGCTTTTATGCATATATCCCGTTTTCTGCAGCGTCTCGGCGCTCCTCGTAGACTCTATAATCTCAAGAACACGGAAAATGACGCTTAAACGGGAACGATTGAATATCCCGAGTCTACGCACATGTTCTTACACCTTTCGTGACGGCGATGCGTTGGCAGCCGGCCTCGGCTCATGGGCGGTAGTTTAATTGATTTCCTTGTCGGGATAAGACATAAACCTGCAAATTCCAACCTCAAAAATATATTATACACTCTAAGAAATGCCTGCGCGTCTACTTATTTGCCAAACACACGAAGAGCCAATCTGCGCGATCTACGAAATCAGCTCAGCGAATCAGGTGGCAGAACATCTGTTTATACCTCAAAATTAAATCTGCGCTGTGGCGTTACGCAATGCAAGCATTACGCTTTGCATTGCGTAATGCCACAGCGCAGACTTCATTTTAAGGGCTGTTTATACTCCAACGTCGACGAACGCAACGCGCGCCGGCGCAGACCGACGTTCGTCGGCCACTACGTTGCGCCGAGAAGCGCCCGTACGATGGTGTTTATACAGTCCAGCGCAGACCAACGCTGGTCCAGCGCGCCCCGACAAACTGCCCCACTTTACGCATGCGCGTCTCCGTGGCAACCGCATCGTCTCTATGGGATATCTATGGGCGGTAGCTTGCGCCATCCAGCCTAGAGGCAATCGGTCAGTGTGGTTCGTCTTCATGTTGTCATGTCACGCTCCAAAACAACCATTCGGGGTAGCGGTTAGGAGTTCAAAAATAAGCAAATGATGGTGATAACGAGTGCAAACCAGCATTTATTTTCTCCTATTTGCCACACAAATGTCAACGAAAAACAAAAGAGCCCGATAACCGTCGAATTTATAGCTGCTTGGAGGTTCGCCGGAATCGTGCCAAGCGACTCCGGCGATTTCGCCGGAATGCTTCAATAAAATCTATGCACTTTACAAAGCCTATACAAAAAATACAGAATTCAGTCCAATTGTCATCGCGCATCGCTACTATCGTTTACAAGCTGAGACCATTTACAAGCTGGGACAGCCCAATTAACAATTTCTGGCCGGCTAAATAGTTCAGAGGTTTCACTGTGTCCGCCGTTCCCGTACGTTCGACGACGCTTTTTCAATCGGGAACGACTGCCGGTGAGTGCGACTAGCACATGATTATAAATATCACACACATTAGGTCATCTTTAATTCTAATTAACCCTACCTCTGGCGCGTCATCGAGCTTCCAGCTTTTGCCGGCACCCCAACACCACGGCCCACCACCACCGGCTCGTTAGGTCGATATACAGGCCTATCAAGAATCGAGTGTAGCGCATCCTCGGAGCAGTCCACGTCCACGCACACAATCGCCCAGTCAAGCGCACGAACGTTAAATACGCACACCAACACGGGAACACGGCAACAGCACACGACACACGGCAAGATAGGCAGGTTCAGATCCCAGAAGCCAGCATCTCGCACACTCTGACCGGCCCCGACGACCCCGCCAACCGGATTCCCGAATGAGGCATTCGCGCGAGGGCTTCTGGGATAGCCTGCGTCGGCGGCGCCGACGTCCAACGTCGAACGTAGAGCATGTCCAAGTCCGTCGCAAGCTACGACGTCGCGCGTCGAGCTGCTCAGCGCGGCGCCGCGTTCAACTTGACGTTCGAGTATAGACACCCCGCTCGCAGACAGCGTCAGCGAGCGTGAACGAGCGCGTGCGCTCGCTGACGTTACGACGGAGTATAAACAGCCCTTTAAAGGGGCGATGCAACAATTTTTGCACTTTGAGCAAATACCGTTAAAAACGGATCCCTGACGTTAATGACATATGAAACACGGGTTCGTTTTTCACCCCACGCAATAGAAGTCGCAGAAAAAAATTAAAGAAAAACGAGCAGCGTTCACCCCCTCAACTCGCAGCCAGAAAAAGCGGCCACGTGATCTGGAGCCGAGTCTATGCCGCCAATGTTAATCATAGCCACGCGCTTTGGTAGGCAAAGCACAGGACATGCGATGAGTTCCAGACATTGTTATGGCTCGGCTATTGTCGTCGTTGCGGCGATTGAACACGGGCCACTACCCGCATGCTTCTCGAGCCAGTAATTTTCACGAGCCCAAATCGAGTGCCCACGCAATGCTCGGGTCCAATCTATGAACCGCATTCGAATATCGTCATATGGGTGTACTGCGATCCCCACGTTACGTCATCAAATTTCGCAAAGGAGAGATTGAACGAAAACGCTCGCTTTTGTCCTTGAAATTACACCGCAACAAAGGAGTTTCTTGGCCAGTGGCGTTGCGTGCGTGTATCCTTGAGTCCCACTAGTGCCAGTAAGCTCGTGTAAAGTGAAAAACATTCTAATTGAATATTGTTGCACCGCTCCTTTAAGGTCTAAACGGATGTCCCGCCTCATTATTCGCTGAGCTGATTTCGTAGATCGCAGTGATTGGCCCTTTGAGTGTTTTGCGGGTAAGTAGACTCGCAGGAATATATTAGTGTAGATATACGTGACTCGTTTCTTTTTTCTTCATTATTATGAAAGGCTAAGGTACGTATATAAACGGGTCAATTTAAAGTGGTATTTTGAAAGGGGCTAGCATACCAGCTCCGCAGGCACGTAGCCAGGATTTTGTTTCGGGGTGTGGGGGGAGAGGAGGTCCAAGCAAATGGAAAATTTCGGGGGGGGGGGGGGCGGGCCCCATGAGCCCCCCCCCCCCCCCCTCCCCCCTTGGTACGTGCCTGCAGCTCCGAGCTGGTATGCTAGGGCATACCAGCCCGGAGCACCTGGAGCTTTCGCTCCCCGTGCACTGAGCCAGTGATTTTGGGTTGAATCCCACCCCTGCCCGTTTCGATCTGGATTAGCATCGTACCGGCGTGCGGCCGTGTATCACTACTACAGTGTACTAGAATACGTAATAGTGTTTGGA
>JABSTQ010006141.1:0-46675 GCA_013358835.2 Ixodes persulcatus
CTAATGTGGCCGGGGCGCATTCTGAAAACAAAAATGGGTTTGGTTTGGTATCGAACCAGGGACCTCTCATTTCCAGTGGAGCGCTCTACCATCAAGCTCACCAGAATTAGACGCCAGTAAGCAAACGGGTTTGCTCTACTGACGTCTTGCCAATAAACGCTCTATAGTTGCTTAATGATCGTGTGAAAAAAGAAATTTATTGGCAAAACACACTGACGTTTTATGCCAAAAATTGTGACGGTGTCGGGACTCAGCTTGAGGCATGTTCGAAAAAGGGGGGGGGGGGGGGGGGGGAGGGGATTATAAATAACTGCTGAGAATTCATGGAATACAATTCCCGCCGAAGTCCCATCGCGCGACTTGCAAAGGGGTGGGGACTTAGGCGTATATCGTTTTAATTTGGTGTCCAAATTCGACATTGTAATTGCCACACTGGGCACAAAAACCATGCCGATAAACCGGTTCCGTCAAACGCGCATTGGTCATTGAATTCGCAAGTAAATACGCGACCGACACTGTCAACACTAGCTTAATCAAAGCGCGATATGCTGCCTGCACTGCCCGCGCCGCACAAACGAAGGGCCGAGTTTCAGCGCCACCTCTCGGCGGCCTCTCGTCGAAGCTGCGTGGTGGGGGCTCTCGGCGGAAGCGATTGTTAGTTTAGAGAAGGTCGTTTCTCAGGGGCTCTGTGATACCTGTATATCGTTGAACAAGCTTGAAATACAAGGGTGAGTCAAATAAAACCTTAACGATGCAATAACATTATGAAATATGGTGCCATTGTCCTACAAGTTGCCAGCATTTTAACTATTTGTAAAAAGAGTATTCATCAGGGGGAGGCACAGTGCAGGTAACCAAAATGATGTAACGCTTGCAGCATAAAATGACTGCACAACTTGAGGCATGTACCAAAGAGGAGCAGCATTCTGTCATCCGTTTTTTTTAGGTTGCGAAGGAGTGAAAACCACTGCAATGCATCGTCAAATGAAGTTGCAGTATGATGATCCTTCCCTGTCGCTCCATCAAGTGTACGAATAAACTAGAAAGTTCCACAATGGCGCAAGTTTAATGACCAAATTTCTTCGATCCGTTCAGGCACGTACAGAGCGCGACACTGTTAGCGCGAGCAAGCGATCGCCGGTTTTCCAATTTTTCTCTTTGAAAGCAAGGGATTTCATCCAAGTTATTATCGCTACGGAAAGAGCTGATTTAATTATAATGTAAGCGATAAAATGTCGTGCTCGCTAATACTATTTTAGAAGTAAAATGCGAAAATGCGCCGAGTCGTGTTCGCGCTAACAGTGTCGCGATGTGTACACCCAGTGGTGACTCAAGAGCCTGCAGCATTTGTAGGCATCGTAATGAAACATTGCCGACTCCCGAAAGATGGATTAAATAGCTGCACTTGTCAACGTCAGTCATGATTCACTCGAGGAGGCAATGCAAAAGCATTTCCGGCTCGATGAAGAGTGTGCACTGGTGGTGCATGGGTGGCTTGGCGTGCGACTGAAATATTTTGCTTACAGACGCACTCGTTAACCTGCATGAACAAAATGGAAAGTGCGTTGAAAAATAATGCAGACGTGTAGCACTTTCGTTTATTAATGTTGAGCAAAAATATTTAAGGTTGGCTTAATCTCATATATTGAGTTATTTCATCTCAAATCGGGCCTGGTAAAAAGGTGTACTTCTTAATTTTTACCAGAAAATGTTTTGGGGGCATTTATGAGATGAGAGACCCCAAATTGCAAGTCTGGCAGATAGTTCGTTTTCAAGTTAGGAACCACTGGGGCGGGCAAGGAGAGGAAAATGGGCTTATTCCTGCCTGACGGAAATCACGTGTTTCGCTTCTTTTCAATTGCTGAGACCCTCGAAGAGGAGATTATTGGTTCGATCAATTTGAAAGGTTCATTAAACTTTTAAACATACCTATATAAAAATAAAATTGAAACTTCGTCTCTTAGCGGTGTTTTGCAGGGCCTAATTAGGCTTTCTTAATAAAATAAACATATCCCAAAGCTGAGAGTTAGCTCTTTTAATGACTATAAATGCCACATTTACTCATAGATTATAAGTGCGATATGCTTTTGAATGCGCGACTGTTTTGAAAATCTTGCAAATTTAAAATAATGTGTTTTTGCTTTGTTCTGTTTTTGGCAATATATTTTAGTTTTTTTATCAGTCATTTGTAATGACTGATTAATTACATATTTTCAAGATTTTTAAAAACTGCTGTTTCTTAAAGTGCATTAACACTTTCCCTTTTGAAAAGAGAAACACAAACACATTAAAGCTGGCAAAGTTGTTGGTTTTTTTTTTTTTTTTTTTATCATAGAGACACGGTTTTACATTTTGTCCCCAAGAGTTTGAAACATATTAAATGTTGCAATTTCTCTTCACATAACGAGACTTATACTGAAAAATGTTCTGAAAAATCCCTGTTGCCGAAGGACTGAATTTATTAAACACTCGACCCCTGACTTGCTGGTGGAGCGTCAGTTTCCGTCTCGCGGCTTTCCGTCCAGGCAGGGCTTACAAGTTTAACTCCGCCCCCTTCCAAAAAAAAAAAAAAAAAAGCTTTTTTTTTATAACGTTTTTGGAATTAAGGCCGGTTCAGACATCTGCAGCGAGCTGTTATGTTAAATGGGATTGCGATTCCTGATTCACATGATGCTATATGACTTGCTGCGATTTCGCATTAATACCCTAGTAAAACAAATATATAATGTGTCCTATAACATGCGAGAACATATAAGATCACTTAAGAATTTATATATGTGTGTTTTCATCTCAGTTCAGGCATGACTAGGGGATCGAACTTTTTTTAATTTTTACTAAAAACAATATATGTTTTGGGAGCCTTCTTGAAATGAAAGAGAACTCGAATGGCAAGCTTGATGAATTTGTCGTTTTCAGGTTATTGAACACTTAAACGGCCGAGAACAAAAACTGACTTTTTTGTTCTCACTTGTCGGGTAGAGCATGTTTGACCACTCGCCATTTTGTCACTTCTCAATCTAATGCACTAGGGCACTTTTGTGAAACTCTCGAAATACGTATTATTATTTCTAATAAATTTTAGAACAAAAATAAATTAAAAAAAAAATATTTAGAAGTGTCAACCTTTGTTTTTTTAATGATCTTTGGCAAGATTTGGCAAGTTCTTGCGTGGATCATTGCATGCCAAAGAAGACGCGGTTATTTTTTAATATCTGAGATGTGCAATAAAAAATTAAATTAGATAAAAAAAGCCTCTAAACCCATAACAAAATATTTTTAATAAATTTTATTTTCCTTTATTATGCTCTAAATTCCTTAAATTTGCATAAACCTCCGAATGGGAGATTCTAGCCGAATCGAGGATTTAACCAAATTGAAGTAACCAGCCGAATTAAAAAATGTTAAGAAAAACATTGTAAAAAAAACAGTTGCGTACCAGAATCTTTATGCGGGCGCCTAAATAGTTAATAATATCTTAAGCTAAAATAGAAACATTGAAAGACGCCATTTTGGTCCCACATGGGACCAAAATGGCGATTGATTGATTTGTTTTTAGTCAACTTTGGGTGGGTGTTGGCTACAATACTTTTTTTTAGAGCGCAGCTCTTAGGCGCCCGTTTCCGGTTTGAGCGGCGTCGTCGTCGGCATCGCCGTCGCCATCGCCGTCGGCGTAACCGCGCGGTGCATTTGGGACGTGTCAAGTCATCGGCATCCGGATCGTCATCGTCACTGATGACGTCATCAGTGACATCCCTGATGACGGCATCGTCATCGTCACGTGACCCCCAGGTCACGTAACCCCCCCCCCCCCCCCCCCCCCCCGAGGTCGCTTGACCCACCCCCCCAGTACCATTCCCTCCTCCTCCTCAAGAGCTGCGCTCTAATTCGGCGTTGCAGGGAGTTGTAACGGCTTTCACTTTTTTGTTCTCTTAAAACTAATAATTGATTCGTTTCTATTATAATTTTCAAGTTTTGGATGTTGCCTTCTAATTAAATGACAAAAGTGCAAAATTTAGGCGGGAAACGGCCATATAGAGAGCCAGAAAAAAGCAACTTTCGAAATTAATGCCAAAGTTCAATCTACCTCATCGTTTGACATAAAAAAGGTAGATCAGTGCTTTTTGTTTTTGCTGAGAACTACTTTTTTTTTTTAAAGAGGAGTCTCTCCGGCCTCGCCTCCAGGAGCCCTCCTCGGGGCGACGCACGCCGGCGTTCGGCCAGCCAGGCGGTCAACGGTCTGAGACGAGGGGCACTGACAACCCAAAGGTCGTATTTTTTTTTTTATTGTCTAAAACGATGCAAGTTGTAGTCACAGACACGCAAAAAAAAAACCGCATCGCGGAAAAAAAATTTCCCCGCGCGCGCTGTGCGCCTTTTTTATTTTTGGCGTTTAAATTTCCCGCGCTCACCTCCTCGCTTCTTTTGATCGGTGACGTCAAAAATCAGGAAATTTAGAAGCTTTGTAGGTGACATTTCTATAACATTAATAACGGCAATCGTAAAACAGTTTTTTAACGCAATTGCCAGCGCACTACGGCCCCTCTTTCTGAAATACCAGAAATCAGAGTTCGGTGTGATGTTGCTTCCTAGATTTGTACCCTCCCTCGGAAAACTTGGCGGCGGTCGTCGGCGAGCAACACGGCGAGTGGGAAAGAAACCGGTTCTTTCCCGCGCCGGCGTGATATCACCTCCATCTCGCTTGGGGGTTGCCGCGGCAACGGCGGAGGTCTAAAAAAAAAGTCTCGAGTCGCAGGAGACCGCAAAATTCGACTCACTGTACTGGCGCTGATCGCGCGGGAACTTCAAATTCGGCATTTGGAAATTGTTTTTTTTTAATTCACAAATACTGAATTTTCAAGTTTCGAATTTTGAGGGTAATGTCCGGCATCGTTTTCAATCGTTTCGGATAATAAAAAAAAATATGATTTTGACGTGTCAGTGCCCCTTTAAGGTCTTCAACGCTCTCCTGAAAACAGCGTTTATTCACTTAATGTAGACGTCATCCTAACTCCCATTCATCCTGACTTCCGTGCATCCATATTTTACTCTACTTCTGCCCAGGTAACTGCCAACGAACGCTGGCCTGCGTCGTCTGTTTCCCGAGTTTGGGAATGCGTACTGCGCGCCTGCATCGTCTTTCGTAGGTCCCGATATAAAACGCAGTTCAGACCAGATAGCTCTTGACCGATGTGAAATGATAACGGTGATGTCGCTTCTCTGTTGCACTTAATGTATTTCAATAGAACATGTAGTGCTACCAAAAGCAGTGGAATGACTGGAAAAGCATTTCACTCTTCGTGGCGGACGCCTCACACCCCTGAGCTTCCGTTCGTGTGCAGTTTGTTTCGAAATCTCAACTCACTAGCATTTTTAGAGGAAGTGTGTTGATAAGAGGTGGGAGGTTACACGGGTGCCGTCCTCGTCATCTGAGTGCCAGACTCGGCGGGCATTGGATGAGGTAAGAACCGTCATGGGAAGTTGATTTATTAAACAAATTGTTTATTAAATTTATAATAACGGTTTCAAGGCTCATGTTCCCATTGCAGTATTGACGCCAACTACAATCAGAGGCTTGGACAACAAACATAATTTGCCAAAAGGTAATAAGTTCTTAGATATTCATCGATCAGTTTTCGCGGTTTTACTCTCAATTTTAATACTGCGCATGAAAACATTGTCACAAGCCCTGCACACAATGACGCTAAGAACAGTGACGTAGTCGTTTCCAAGACGTCCTCACTATCTCGGCAGCACGTCTCTGGCGGATGCGTTAACGAACTTCAATGTAGATTAGTTCTATCAAAATGCATTTACGTTCAATGGGAAAGCGACGTCACTCTTATGTTGCATTGGTGAAGACCTATCCAGCCTTGTTTCTATATCTCGACATACGACAGAAGAGGCCGACGCGCGGTACGCCTTCCCAAACTCGGGAAGCAGACGACACAGGCCTGCGTTCGTCGGCAGTTACCTGGGCAGAAGTAGAGTGAAATTTAGACACCAGTGTTATTACATAACGTAAAGAGGATACGGATGCATGAAAGTAAGGATAACGCCGTCGTTATCCTTAAGGGCTGTTTATACTCCGTCGTAACGTCAACGAGCGCGCGCGCTCGTTCACTCTCGCTGACTGCTGTCTGCGAACGGGGTGTCTATACTCCAACGTCAAGTTCAACGCGGCGCCGCGCTGAGCAGCTCGACGCGCGACGTCGTAGCTTGCGTCGGACTTGGACATGCTCTACGTTCAACGTTGGAAGTCGACAGGCGACGACGGAGGCTATCCCAATAGCCCTCGCGCTAGTGCCTATCTCATTCGGGAATCCGGTTGTCGGGGCCAGCCGGAGTGTGCGAGATGCTCATTTCTGGGATCTGAACCTGTCGTTCTTGCTGTGTGTCGTGTGCTTTTGTCGTGTTCCCGTGTTGGTCTGCGTATTTAGCGTTTGTGCGCTTGACTGGGCGAGAGTGTGCGTGGACGTGGACTGCTCCGAGGATGCGCTGCCCTCGATTCTCGATAGGCCTATCGACCTAACCAGCCGGTGGTGGTGGGCCGTGGTGTTGGGTTGCCGGCAAAAGCTGGAGCTCGATGACGCGCCAAAGGTAGGGTTAATTAGAATTAAGGATGACCTAATGTGTCTGCTATTTATAATCATGTGCTAGTCGCACTCACCGGCAGTGGTTCCCGATCGAAAAAGCGTCGTCGGATGTACGGGAACGGCGGCCACAGTGAAACCTCTGAACTATTTAGCCGGCCGGAAATTTTGAATTGGGCTGTCTCAGCTTGTAAACGATAGTAGCGGTACGCTATGACAATTGGACTGCATCCTGTATTGTTTGAATAGGCTTTGTAAAGGTACATTGCGTAATTTAGGGATCGTCCGCTCTCTTCGGTGTCCGTTTCTTAAGTCAGCGTGAAAGTCTACAATGTCTCTGTGGAATATCGATTTCATCGAAGCATTCCGGCGGAATCGCCGGAGTCGCTTGGCACGATTCCGGCGAACCTGCGAAGCAGATAGGTTCGACAAACGCGATATCGGGCTTTTTTTTTTTTTTTTACATTTGTGTGACATTTATGAGAAACTAAATGCTGGTTTGCACTCGTTATCACCATCATTTGCTTGTTTTTGAACTGCTAACCGCAACCCCGAATGGTTGTTTTGAAGCGTGACATGACAACACGAGGACGAACCACACTGTACCGATTGCATCTAGGCTAGCTGGCGCAAGCTACCGCCAATAGATAACCCGTACAGACGATGCGGTTGCCACGGAGACGCGCATGCGCAAAGTGCGGCAGTTCGTCGGGTCGCGCTAGGACCAGCGTTCGTCTACGCTGGACTGTAAACACCATCGTTCGGGCACTTCACGAAGCGGCGTAGTGGCCGACGAACGTCGATCTGCGCCGGCGCGCGTTGCGTTCGTCGACGTTGGAGTATAAACAGCCCTTTACCGTTTTTTCACAATGTTTTTTTTTTATTATTATTACATGAGTTTTATGCGAATTCCAGAAATTTGAAGCATAATATCAGCAAAAATAAAATTTATTTTCACACAAAAATACTTTTCTTTGAGTTTAAAGGCTTCTTTGATCCAAACTAATTTGTTCGTACATATCCCAGACATGAAATATTTGCCGCGTCTCCTTTGGCATAGAATGACCCACGTCTGACCTATTTAAAATATTTTAATTACCTTAATATCACCAGAAAGCTCGAATTTAGCTCTTTCATTCAATAAACGTTGAATATTATATGTGCGAAATAATAGCTCTTTTATTCAATAAACGTTGAATATTATATGTGCGAAATAAAATTCGTTACGTAATTTGAATGAACGAATGTTTCGAAAATCTAGCAATATCGGAATCGAGTTTATCAAGACTACCATTTTATTTGCTTCATGTTTTACTAGTTGTCATGTATGATAATGGTTTCTCAGAAGATTTAAACATATGTGTTTTATCATTTAATGTGACCGCTATTAAAACTTGAATATGTAATTGTCAGTCATGCGTTCTAAAACAGTAAGCTTTGTTGCGGAGTACAATAAGTTCTTATTTTTAAGCTCATATGTATTCTTATTAGGAGCCAGCAGTTCGGCTGGCTCCTTAGCAACGATTACGCCGTTGCTATGGAGCCACATGACGCGTCGCAGCCAATGAGAATTTACGTGCCGTTTCGCTGCTACAGACAACGCCGGCTTCGCTCTAAGGGACAGTTAATGCTTTCGCATTGAAAATGTCCGCTGAATTTGCCGTTTACCCCCTCTTTAATTAGAAATGCCCCCATAACATATATATCCTTTTTCGTCAAATCCAAAATTGTGTTGCGTGTATGTTTAGACAGCCTTGATGCTAGTACGCCTCAACGGGTGACTTGTCGCTTAGCTGTAGATGAGAAATTTAGTCAGTGCCGTACAGCTGCAAACCTAGTGTCTTTAATGTGCACCACGCAGTAGTGATTACACGAACGCGCGCCGGTACGAAACTCATCCATATTGAAACCGAACCCAGGAAGTTCTGCAGCGCAAGCTGTAACTCCACGCAACGAGCTGAGACGCCACCGATCCTTTTTTCCGTCAAACCCAATTACATTGCCTTTTTTGAGATGAAATCACCCATTACAACAAAGATGAATTGTCAAAAAAAAACTGTGATCTTTTGACAAACAAAAGCTCCGAAAAACGACTTTGCAATCGTTTGAAAATAAAATCCGAAACACTCGAGTCATAAAAAGCTATGCGCCGAGCAACTAAGGGAGAGGGGGAAGACGAAAGCGCGCAGAAAAGTCTAAAGGCCCGTTCACACTCTTGCGACCGAGTTCGACCGAGAGAAACCAGACCGGTTTTTAAGCCTTTTGCGATCTCTTAGGACCAGCTTTCCTCCTCACTCTGAGTGGTTAGGAACGAGCGAAAGACCAGGATGAACGCTTTGGACGCGTGTGCTTTTCCAAGTTCGGTTGTTTTCGTCGTAGTTTCTTTTATTTTATTTTACTTCCAGATGTAATTAGAGCTAACAGAATCAATGACGACAATCCCTTGGTCATCGGGAGATCATTGTTCGGTTATAGGCTGCACAAATAACAACCGAAAGCACAGAATATTATCTGGAGACATCTGTATCGCACACGGGATCCGACAAGGCAACTGCGGCTGCAATGTCTTCGAACTCCATCGCATCCAATTGGCCAAAACCTCCGGCGACATTGGGTTGCGTCCGTAAACCGAAAAGGCTTTTCCCCGACGGAATCCTCTCGAGTGTGCTCGGAACATCTTGTGAAAAGAGCGCGCACCGAACTTACCTCTACCGTCGATGAGCATGGGCTACGCTCGCAAGGCGGGTGCAAGTTTTTTCGTGATAATCACTGTTTCAGCTTGTAACTTTTGGTAACTTAGTTTCTTAATGCTGACATCTTGCAGTGGTGATATTGACTATATTTTATCATCTACAACGTTCAGTGGAAGGCTCATTTCCGCCGCCATGTGTGGCTGGAAATTGTCGAAAGGTTAGACCTATCGGTTTTTGCTTAATCGCGATCTCCTGCGCGATGGCAGAGAGCTGTGAACGTATGTTAACCGTCACAGCGCGACTGGGTTCTTCTTATTTTTGCAAATGAGTACATAACGTAGCTGGGAAGAAAACTTCAATTTCTATTGCTGAAACATGCACATGCATGCGTCTATTTCGAATCGCTGAATCATTGATCGACTCGCTCCGGCAATGGGCCCATCTCTACTTCGCTGTTTCCAGTTCTAGACAAAGGACACACTCAGCGACACGGTATCCTCAATTAAAACTTTTATAAACATCTGCAAGCCGGAGGCAGCTGCTTCCGATCGTTCCCTGCAATTATCTCATCACGCGCGTCCTTGTTCACATTATCATTTTATTGTTGTGGACGACACGAAATGCTAAAAATATTCTCGGTTCACTGCATTTAAAACGACAAAATACCTGATGGGACATCCAATCGCTGTAAACGTATAGAATATTTATAGTCAGTTACAGGGTTAAGAAAAGTGTTCGAGGGAAAGGAGGGCAAGGGAGGGGGAAGCAGACGGAATGCTGGAGAGGAGAGGAGGTTTCCTCCTCCTCTCCTCTTCAGCATTTTGTCTGCTTCCTCCTCCCCAGCCAGAAAACTTCACTGCAGGCACGTAGCCAGGATTTTGTTTCGGGGGGGGGGGGGGGGGGGGGGGGCCCGCCCATGACAAAATGCTGTATGAGGGGGACGGGGGAGAGGAGGTCCCAGCAAAATGGAAGATTTCGGGGGGGCCCCGGGCCCCATGCCCCCCCCCCCCCCCCCCCCCTGAATACGTGCCTGCTTCACCGATATATAGAGTACTCCCCTCCAATTCCTATCGATGGCGCGTTCAGTGCCACTCTTCTCGGCATCGCCGCACTGGCGGATGCCATAATGCGGGGCAAGAAACCTTCCCAGTGAGTTCAAAACACCATTCGCGGCACACAAGGCGCAAGACACGCCCTAAGTCGGATACCCAGCACTTTGGAGCACCCAACCAGCAGACCCAACGCGGGAGCGGCGCCCCGAAAAGCACTTTCGCCAACGTTTCTAACCCATCAGCATGGCCACGGAATCTGACGCTCGCTAGATGGCGCTACCCACGATAAAACGGTCTACAGCTGCCTTTGTCTTCATTTGTTTGTTTGTTTCTTTCTTTATTTATTTTATTTTTGACACAATTGTTCCGGGGGTTGGGACAAAAGGCGAATACAATCACCTGACTGGGTCCCAACCCCTGTAACAACACTCAACAGCAGGGCACAAATTGAGAGAGAAAAAAATAAAATAAAATGCCAGCTCACAGCACAAGTCGAGAAAGAAATTTTTTTCACCCAGCTGAAGCCTCTTCAGCTTACAAATAAGAAAGAAAATCACACTGATCAATAATACAACTTACTATAGGTATGTACTACACCAGCAACATTAAAATATTCCGTTCGGTATTTCTTGAAATGAAACATGTAAGTGATTTTCTGGGCCACCTCATACACGCAATAATGTTTGTTTAGGATATCTGTAATCTGGTAGGATAATTTTTAAGTACCATAATTAGTTTCAATTTTGTTTTAACTGCTGGTGCCTTAGGTTGTAATTTGTTTGATTGGATAGGTACGTCTCGTGAAAGATGTCAGGATCAGTGTTGATTTGAGTATGAATTAAAATCGCCACCCTTAGGCAAAAAGGTTATCTACCAAAAGTTTTTTTTTTTTTTTTTGTTTACTGAAACTATAGGCAGTCGATTGAAACCGGGGCAAATTATCAATTAGCCGAACCGCGCGTATTTGTAATGTAAGTAATTGCTTAATATTATTTCCTGTGGTTGTCCCCCACACCAATAAACAGTAATAAAGCCTCGAGTGAATCATGGATGTATTGATTTGTCGTTTTAACCAGTTTGGAAGAAGTTGTCCGCACCTAAAAAGTAAGCCAATGAATCTAGAAATATCTCTTCGTAGATCGTTTACTTGGGCAGTCTAATACAAATTTTCGTGGAAACGAACACCAAGAAATTTATAAGATTCCACGCGTTCAATAACGGAGTTTTTAAAGGATATATTAATTGTGTTAGTAACGAATTTGTTGTATTTTTCTCTAAAAAATGATATACTTAGTTTTCGATGTATTTAGTTCTAACTGATTATCAACTAACAACAAGTGAAGTTGGTCCAACCAAGGCCTCTCAACTCTTCAAACACAAAGTTGGGGCCGAAGAAGACGGAGCGCACCGATTGGCCTATCACGACGTTGACTTCGCGCTTTTTTCGCCGACTTCAAATCGGAGTGCTCCGCGAACTTTTGGCTCTAACTTTGTGTTTCACGAGTTTAGGGCCCCAAGTGTTTGTCCGTGTCTCTATGCAACTACCGGTGAAAAATACATTCGTGTCATCTGCGAATAAAGTTATGTCAGGAATTTCTGGGGTGTTTATTATGTCGTTAGCGTAAAAAAAGAAAGTAGAGGCCCTAGAATTGAACCCTGCGGTACACCACACTGAATTTTTGCTAGAGAAGAGCACACATCATTGAGGACCGTATACTGAAGACGAGATGTTAAGTGGCTGCGGATCAGGCTAAGTGCAGTACCTCTTATTCCATAAAGTGGTAGTTTTCGGAGTAGGATGTCGTGTTTTATTGAGTCAAATGATTTTTTTTTTATCTAAAAAAAAAAAACACCTAGCGTAAAACATTGGTTTTCGATGTTGTCTAAGTTTTATATATTTATAGCAATGCCACCTTTGTTGATTTACCTTTCTGAAATCCATACTGGTTGTTCGTAATAGTGTTATGTTTAACAAAGAATTCACCTAAACGTTTTGAAAGTAACGCGTACTTTTTTAGAAAACCGGAAGTACTGAGATTGGTCTATAGTTACTCATGTTAGTCTTAGGACCGCCTTTAGTGAATTGCACATACTATTGCTATTTTAAATTTTCTGGAAAGGTACCAGTGCTTAAATAATGTTACAAATGTGCGCAAGTGGTGTACAGATTAAAGAGGAAACTTATTTTATTGGCTTAGAACACAATCCCATCTTCACCACAGGACGGCACTGTTCCATAAGGATTTAATAAACGTGTTTACTTCTATTTCACTAGAGGGTGCTAGAAAAATTGAGTTATCCAAAGGTAATGTAACATAGGATTCACACCTAGGCGTACCCGTGGTAGGTAACATTGAAGAACCCGATACTAAAAAATGAGAGTTGAATTTGTTTGCTAGAGATTGGCCGGAGTAGGTCACCTGCTCGATTGTAAGTTGTTTTGGGGCAACAGCACGAGGTTTAGAGTTAAGTTCATTTACAGCCTGCCAGACTTTCCCTTTGATTATCATATATCGAACTGAACTTATTTTTGTAGTAGTGAGCTTTCGCTTTTTTTAATATCCGCGTTGAGTTTAGTTCTCACCTTCTTGAATTCTTGTAGTATATCAGTAAATCAGTTTTGATTCTTTTATCCCGAGGACTACTAATGACTGGAACCACCTGCCCACCTCCATCGCCACAATCACAGACGCTCCTGCATTCAAGTCTGCCATGAAAACTATTATGTTAACTAATATGTGATGAATTCTATTTTTGTACTTTTGTTTTTCCCCCACTCCCTTCTGTAACGCCGTGTGGCATTGAAGGTATCGAAATAAAAAAATAAATAAGTACCTCTTGTTGTAATGAACCTTTCGTACGATTTATTACGTTACCCTATGCGTTTATATAACGTACATGAAATCCAAGGTTTTTTTTTTATTTTCTATACTTCTTATATTCTTGCCGCGTAAATGCCTGTTCGTACACCTCTGTATAAGGCCTAGAAATACATTATATGATTTATTGAAAAAAAAATGATAACGCATTTTCGTTACGAACAAGACATTCTCGCGTGAGAATCTTCACTCGTCGAGCGCTTTAGGACGCGGAACGCCGGCGTCCGGCCTTAGGTTCTCGCGGTTCGAATGCGTTCACGAGTGCAGTGAAGACAAAGGCAGAGCTTTAAGGCCGGTTCTCACATGGAGCGAAGCGCTGATGTAGCGCTCCTCACGTGCCGACAGCTACTTATCGCCGCCACGAGCAACAGTTTTGGCGGTGCGATACAAAGCTGGTGAACGCTCCGGTCAGCACGCGCTTAGCGCGAGGGTAGCGCTAGCTTGTAGCGCTCCGCTGCATGTGTGAACAGGCCTTTAAACTCCGACGTCGAGCGGAGCGAACGCAGCCGGTACCGCAGAACGCGCGCACGTTTCATTGGCCAGCGAGCAGGAACTCTATATCTGCAACCAATCAGCTTCTTTGTGCGCTGCGCTAGGCCGCGTTTGCTACGCTCGACGCCGGAATATAACAGGGCCTTAAGTATACCCACTAATCAGTCCAACCAGAGCTCGGCGCTCTGACGTCCTCGCACTCTCTCCGTCTCCTCCTCTCTTTCTCAGTTTCTCGGCGGCATAGCCAGCCGGCAAAGGCCAGGCGGTGCCAGCGGACGGAGAGCCCACCCAGGCAGCACGTGCACGGTTCTACCCTGTCTCGTCGTAACTTGGCAAAGGGTGAACGCTGCGCCCTACATGGCGCTGCAACGGCTTTGATGTGAGCTACCTATACGAGCGCAAGGCCTTGTGTAAGGCCTTGCGTATAGGTCATGCTCCAACATGTTTGCTGGCACACATGTTGGAGCATGACGCAGCAAAAGCCTGACACTTCTTTGCAGTAAACGCGCACTCCGACGATACGTAGTCACGTGCCTCATTCCGTTGTTCCGCTTGGTCCGCAGGGGCCGTAGCTTCCGCCGTACTGGCATGTTATGTATATCTCTCTCTCTCTCTCTCTATATATATATATATATATATATATACGCCCACGGCTTCCTGACCTACTCAGTATTTTCCGATTCAGACACTGGGCTAAGCAACGCCACCCAAGTAATAGTTCACGTTTGAACATTTGAACAACGCAGCCGCAACTTCCCGGCATATCCGATGTGTCTCGCTTTAGTTGCTAGATAGCGCCAAACCAAGCAGCATTGCAGAATCCGCTAAGTGTGTGATAATGAAAAGCCCTGCGGCGACAATCAAGCAGTGGCCCTTTATTTTTCGTTGTCGCGATAGCATTCACTTGTCGAGTGTTCGGCGTGCACAGTTTGTGCTGGAGCCTGATGACAGTGGGCAAAGTGTGTGCAAAGAATGAAAGCATCCAAAACGCTTTAGGCAGTTTTTTCCTTCTTTCTTTCTTTTATGCATTTTGCGGCTAGCCGTCTTATCGGGGCAAGAAAGCGAGCATGCTACTACCCCGCGATGTCCAATTATCGGATTACACAGTCATCGTAACTACCGTATATCAGTCAATGTAACCAGCAGCGCATGCGTCGTGGCCATGGACGCAGATAAGTCGTTTTCTTGTTGATATAAAGATACATGCAATCGGAAATCGAGTTTTCTGCCGGCCGTCTTCCTGGAAACAGCAACATTTCGTGGCAGAACCATGGGCCTGCTCACGAACTTCGCGGCGAACTTGTTCCTCTACGCGTCTCTGGCGCTCGGGCTTCTGCTCCTGGTGCCGTTGAAACTCAGCCAGGAGTTACGCTCGGCGTATTTTGCCCGCTTCTTTCTCCCCGTGCTCAACCGCCTGTGTCGAGACCGATTCAACGACATCCGTCGGCGAGCGGTCTCCCAGCTGAACGACCTCGTGTCCCAAGACAATGCGCTCAAGGAAGAGGACGCCATCAGTGTCCTGGAGATCGGAGCTGGCTTCGGCGTCAACTTCGAGTACATCACGCGGCCGGTCAGGTACTCCAACGTGGAACACGAGCAACAGCTCGAAGAGTCCTTTCAGGTCAACCTCAAAAAGAATTCCAACGTGAAACTGGAGCGCTGGATTACTAGGTGCGGCGAGTGCATGCCGGACGTTCCGGACGCTTCCGTGGACGCCGTCCTCCTAACCTACATCCTTTGCTCAACGACGGACGTACACAGGGTCCTCGCAGAATGCAAGAGGGTGCTGGTGAAGGTACGGTATGGCGGTTTTGTGGTTGCTTGTTAACGTTCTCGAGAAATTGGGGCTGGCTTGCTATTTTCACTGACAGGATGAAAACGACATGGGGATCCTTGGGGTGCCCGACTCCAGCGCGAACTTCCAGCCTTACATTACTCTTCGGCGTCTCGTCTCCAGCGTGCACGCGAAGGCAATGTACGGCGGAATTTGGGTACCCGAAAGAGACGCTCTGTCGTCTTAATCCTGTAAGCGACTCGCTGAGACTAGAAGCTCCACCTTCAGCGCGAGCGCGCAGGCTTCCGCAGTGCTTTGGTTGCGTGTGCCTGCGCGTTCACACTTGCGTTACCATGGACAGAAAGCTCGCGCTATAAACGGAGCTTCTAATCTCAGCTTAAGGGCGAACGGAGTATAGGTCCTTCTGCTGTTTACAAACATAAACTGCCGCTTGCGTCCAAAGCGACTTCCGGTCGCACCGTCTTTGCAGCCTGTTGAGCTTGCTTATGTCACCAGTGTTAGAAAGCATACATTTTACACGGACAACAAAGTTGGAGATTTAACGAGGGCCTTCAGCTGTACAAGATTACATCTTGGAGGAGGCAAGTTGGTTTACAAGAACACTCGAAAGATTTTAACAGATCTCGCACTCCTTCGTTCCTTTGGCGTTCACCTGTAGAATTAGTGGTTAAACGTTTCATCTACATTTCAAGCAGCGGTGTTAAAGGGGTCCTGCAATCATATTTAGGAGTCTACTTTTTTTCTTTTTTGCGGTTTCCACATTTCTTGGGGTTCGGGCAAGCCAGCGGGCCCGGAGAGAGTCACTAAATATCGGTGCGTCATATTTTAACCGGACGACGCGGAAACTTCCTCCACCTACGGGGGCGACCGTGGTGCCGAAAGCGCGCGATATGTGACGACATCGTGACGTTTTTGACCCTAGCCTTACTACTGGTCAGAGCCGCTCAGCTTTCTTTTAGTCGAGATACAAAATATAAGTGGCGGGAACAGTTTATTTATGAAAGTAGTTTTTGTTTAGTATTTTAGATCAGAAAAGAAACAAATGTAGTTTAGAAAGTACGGAAACTAGAAACGACCCGTCGACATACCCGCCACCAAGCGGTAGAAAGGGCTGCGCATACTAGAAAGGGGTGAGATCAGGCGCCGACGAGCGGCGAGCGTAGAAAGGCATCCGACCGGTTCCGAGCGTTCCGAAGGCCTTCGGTGAGCGGGTTCGGCTTGCGATTTGGCCATTTGGCGGTTTGGCAGCGCGAGTGGCTCCCGTTCTGAACTGATCTTTACCCCGTGTTTGCTGTCGTTTGTGGCCAATGAAGTGTCAAGCCGAATCAGTGTTTAGTCGCGCAGCAACTGCAATGCGAGCCGCCCTGGCCGCCCGCTTTATCCAGCACATGCTTTAGTGGCGCCCTCTCGAGCCGTCGACACGGAGTCGGCAGCCGTGTGCGCTTTCTGAGCCCACTACCCCTCCTCTAGTTCACGGCCACTCAAGCCAGAACAAAAGACGTAATAAAGGAGGTTACCGCAAGTTCTCTGGGATGTCAAATAACTGGAGCACCACCTGGTGGCGTTTGTTATAAAAGGGGTACATAGCGTTTTCTGCTTCCGATTGTTCTCAGTCACGTTGGTTCCGTATCTGGTATGCAGGACAAAAAGATAGTCAAACATTTCACCCTGGAATATGCGAGAAAATATGGATGGAGTCAAAGCAAGAATGTGTGACAATCACGCATTTTTCGTTTTGATCTTTCCAGCGACGTGGAGAGATCAAAACGACGCTTTACCCCATACCTGAAGTGACAAAATTCAAGATAGCTGCGCCCTTGTGGAAAAGGTGTATAGAATCCCCTGTGTAAGATATATATAGATGTGGATGGACACCACGCGCGTCGCAGCTGCCAGATAAAGTCCTTGCTTTAGTTGTGAGCGGCGCCACCAGATGGCTCCTCGAAATGCGGCTAATGGGGGAAAGGTGCTAAAGAGGAAAACAGAAAAATGATTGATTGCATATCAAGAGACATTAGTGAGCTAGGGGAAGGCTCTGAAATAATTATTATGGTAGACATGAATGCCCATATCGAGGGTCTCGATGGGTATACGGACTCAACTGGAAGCATATTACTAGAACTGGTGGAAAAGCATGACTTAGTTTTATGTAATACCAGTCAGAAGTGTGACGGGCACATAACGTGGGAAGCTGTCAAGCTACATTCAACTATAGATTACGTACTTATGTCACACAAAATATATGGTAAGTTACAAGTAATGAAATAGATGAAGGTTCCAAAAGTCTTGGTAGTGATCACAAGCGTATTAAGCTGAATTTTGCCAGAGAAGTAATGCTGAAACTAGACAACATAATTCAAAGCAGACTTTCTGCAGCGACAAAGAGTTGGAAATAGTTGCTGAAAGAATAGAGGAAGCAGTTTCAGGGCAACGGTATGCAGATTGGACCTATGAGAGCCTAACTGGGCTTTTTGTTCTGGAACTAGACAAAGTTCAGAGTAAACGAAAGGGGAAGCAAAGACATAGACCAAAAAGCTGGTGGGACAAAGAAGTGAAGCAAGCGATACAAAAACGTCAGGAAGCCTCTAGAGAACACAGGCATTCCAAGCGTAGTGGGGAGTCGGAAACGGAAGTAAAAGAAGATGGGACACTTTTATAACATGTCGCCGAGAGGCATCCAGTTTGATCAATGCGAAAATTCAGAGAAAGGGTGAAGAATGGATGAGTAATGTAAGCAAGAAAGATAGAAACGCAGCCAAGAAGTTTTGGGAGCACTTGAACTCACTCGGTGAAACGACGCAAGCTAGACAGAGGTTCATACTCTCGCATCAGGGAGATCAATTAGAGGGAGATGATGCGATACGATATATAGGAGCAGTGATGGAGGAGAAATTTCGTGAACGGGTACATGTGGAAGATAGGAGAACCGAAGACAGTATCAGTCCAGCTTTTGACATCGCGGATTTTGGACAAAGAGAATGGGAAAAGGCGGAACGAAGAGTCCCTAGTGGCACGTCGACAGGCACAGATGGTATCCCAATCAAGCTGGTGAGGAATTTGGGTCCTAAATCTAAGGCAAAACTAAGGGAGGTAGTGAGCACTATGGTAACAAAAGGAAATATTCCAGATGGATGGAGGCTTAGTAGGATGAGTATGATATATAAGGGAAAGGAGAATAAGTCTGACAATAGGAATTATCGTCCCATAACCGTGACACCAGTTATTTACAGGTTGGTAATGCAGATTATAAAGAACAGACTGGAGGAATGGGTAGATTGCGAGAGCATACCGGGCGAGTTACAGAACGGGTTTCGGAAACAAAGAAGGTTGGAAGACAATATATTTTCTCTAACACAGTGTATAGAAATAGCGCAAAAAGAAAACAGACAGCCCTGGCTGGCATTTCTGGATATCAAGGGTGCCTATGACAATGTGAACCAAAAAACTCTGTGGGACATAGTGGAGAGCTTAAACCTAGATGAAGGATTAACAGCAATATTAAGGAACATTTACAAAGATAATAAGGTGATTATAACATGGGAAGGAAAGGCAACGGGGAAAATAGAGATAGGACGAGGCCTTAGGCAGGGGTGCCCGTTATCGCCTTTGCTGTTTATGTTGTATCTGAGAGGATTGGAGGATAGACTAGAGGAGAGTGGGCTTGGATTTGACCTTTCGTACAGTAAGCTAGGCCAAACAATTCAGCAATCCTTACCGGGACTGATATATGCGGATGATATCGTACTAATGGCTAACAACAGGATAGATTTGCAGGAATTAATGAGCATCTGTGGTAGGGAAGGAGAGGAATAAGGTTTAGAATTCAGTAGTGAAAAATCGGCAGTCATGATTTTTAACAATGATGATGTTGAGAGACTGAAGATACAGAATATTACAGTTGAGAGAGCTAGTTAATAGAAGTATCTAGGAATATGGATATGTGATGGTGCAGAATATCTCAGTGAGCATGAAAAGTATATAATAGGTAAATGAAAAAATAGAGCACTTTAGAATTACAACAGGTATGAGGTGGTGAGAGAGATTTGGAAAGGGGTCATGGTGCCTGGCTTGACTTTTGGAAACGCAGTGCTATGCATGAAATCCGAAGTGCATGCAAGACTAGAAATAAAACAGCGTGGAGTAGGTAGGCTGGCTTTGGGGGCACATTGCAAAACACCAAACCAGGGAGTACAAGGAGACATGGGATGAGCGTCATTTGAGGGCAGGGAAGCTGTGAGCAAGATAGAATTTGAGGATCGGTTGAGGCAAATGGGTGGGGAGCAATGGGCACGAAAGGTTTTCAGCTATTTATACATGAGGAGTATAGACACAAAATGGAGACAGCTCACTAGGAAATTAAGAGGAAAGTTTTTAGGCTATAGTGGGGTTACGGAAGAGGTCTCAGTTAAGAAGAAAGTTAAGGCCACAGAAAGAGATCGGTGGCTAGAGGGAATGCAGACAAAGAAGGCTCTGGAAGGCTATAGATTAAACAAAACAGTGATTGCCAAAGAAAGCATTTATGACAATTCTAGGGGAAGCTCATTGTTGTTTGAGGCAAGGACAGGTGTTTTGCGAACCAGAACATACAGAGCGAAGTACCAGGAAATGGACACAGTGTGCGCTGCTTGTGGAGAGGAGGACGAGACGGCTGAGCACTTGATACTCTACTGTAAAGGGCTTCACCCTATGCATACCAAAGACAACATAGACTTAATAAGGTCATTGGGTTTTAGAGACAGCGAAGGAAAAGTGGATTTCAAGACAGTAGAGATTACCAAGCAAAGATAAGTGAATGGTGGCAGAAAGCGAGAGAAAACTAGGCATTTTCTTATTAACTGATGGCAAGGGGGATTTATAGCCTCACTTTCTTTTCAGTACGGAGTGACTATAGTTTTCACATTTAAATATTCTAAGCTTAAAGGGTAAGACAAAATGGCAAGGTGGCGTAAGCTACCGCCCGATCCAAAGGGCTCAGCCGTATTCATCCATCCATCCATCCATCCAATGGCAGCCTGTCGCAGGCCCGGTTTTTCATGCTTATCTAAGGGAGATCTTATGTTGTTTTTTTTTTTAAGCCGTCCTTTGGGTGCATTACGTCATAAAGAACTTGGCACTCGCACTGCGCGTAATGCTTGAACTTATAGTTTCCCGACTCAACGGCGGCAATAAGATTTATGAACGCGTTGAAGCGGAAAGGTCTCTTGCGCGGCGTTCGAGCCAGCGTCCGTCAAGCTCGGAGCAGACACTCCGAGACAAAAGAGCGCGTGCCCGGGTGCCAAGGGACCCATGGGAACGAGACACTAGCTAAGAGTGTGAAGGAAAACCCTGCTAAGGATATGGCGCGCGCGCATTAAGGTGACTCGGCTTGTGCGCTCGCTCGGGCAGTGCTTTCATTCACGTAGCATGACCTCCGAGAGTCTTGCCGGCAATCTCGGAGCAACTTTCTGTAGCAGTCAAAGGGAGCACCTGCTTGAAAGCTTATCAAAGTTGTGCGCGCTCAGTCCTCGCTTCGGAAATGCCCCAGAAAGCCGGCCCAGGTGATTGATATTACTATTTCAATCACCTGAAAGTTCGAGTTGAGATTTCAGTAATGATCTAAATTAAGCCTCCCCTCTCCCCCTAAAAAAAAAATATTCAATCTTGAGATGGAACTTATAATCAATATATTTATATGAACAACTTGTAAACGAATCTTCCGTTTTTGCTACTTTTTCTGTATTCTGTAGCTCGGTAATGCCGCAAGCGCCGGATTAAATACAAAACAAACAAAAAAATCCTGACAAAGGTGCAAGTCATGACATTAATACGTCACATATATTCCTTCCAGTATGTGTTTACTTTTCACATTTCAGGACGAAAGTGCTGTTCTATCGTGTGTACTGTGATAACGCGAACGCTCTTTGTACGAACTGGCCAATACTGCAGTGTAATGTCTAATCACATGACTTCTTAACATCAATTGTTTTCGTGCGTTGATATAACTGGTGAGTAAGGCGGATATACAACAAAAAATGCGAGCTAAATCTTATTTCTCAGTCGCATCAACCCGACCTGCAGTTAAGTTTTTATTTTTTTTTTTTTTAATTTAGTTTATGATTTGCATGCGAACTATAGTCACGGATAGAGTGCGAACAGCAAGGCGTGTCTTTCGAACGCCCGACCTCCAGCACGTGCTCCATGCCTTCCGCCGTGCTTTGACTGCGCGCCCGTGCGTTGACTGCGCGCCCGTGCGTTGACTGCGCGCCCGTGCTTTGACTGCGCGCCCGTGCTTTGACTGCGCGCCCGTGCTTTGACTGCGCGCCCGTGCTTTGACTGCGCGCCCGTGCTTTGACTGCGCGCCCGTGCTTTGACTGCTCGCCCGTGCTTCGACTGCTCGCCCGTGCTCAGTGTCGTGATTGGCCTAAGCCGTTTTGGAGCACCTTTCGGAGCAGCCAAAACAGTGTTTTGGACAGTGTTTTGGGGGCAGCTAAAAAAGTGCTTCGGAGCATCAAAAGTGGCTTTTGGAGCAGACATTCTTAAAAAAATAAAAACATCTGTTTCAAGTGCTGGACAAACAAAGAACACTTTGCTCGCCGCAATGAACAAATTATAGTCAAGTTAAAACACCTGGAAGTCTTTCAACATGTAACTGAAATGCCAATGACATGACACATTTTGCAATGCTTCAGTTAAATGATACATATATATGTACCCGCTATAGGTAAATAAGAACCAAACTGCGCATATTAAAATTTATCTGAAAATGACCATCTTAGTAGTAAATATCACACCATTAGGTTGACTAGTTCTATATTAAATGGAAGCAGTCTCTAACTGTTGATACACGTGACCACTGCAGTGCAATGCGAGATTGTCGCGCGAGAGGAGATGGCTGTTCGATTGAAACCATGCCACTCCGCTCCGTCACCAACTGGTTCCCAAAATTGTACACAAAATGTAACTGCCCAGCATACGAAAAAAAAAAAAAAAGTCCAGTTGCACATGCTTGTTAGACTGGCTGGCGAGGTACAAGCTAAACACACAGAAAAAAAAGAACCTGAGCGCATCGATGCAAGACATCACGAGTTAGGGTCAAGACGGTCTTGAAACGCTTTGGGCAACGACTGAACTCGAGACAAACAAGTTCGTTGTGCGGATTCAGTGTGCATACATTGCCTTCTTTGCTTTAGCTCCCTTCTCTTCACAAACTCTCTTTCGCGGCAGATTCTTACGTACCGGGGTCCCCCTCAAGAGGAAAGCCACCGAGAAACACCTAGGTCTTAGTCCGTACTTCGACACAGCAGTCTTTGAGTAAGGAGGATTTTTATAGACGCTTCAGCGAGTCAGTTACTCGAGCTGCCACCAGTCGGCGCGCCCTCCGCGCGCTTTCCCGGCCGCCCCCCCCCCCATAGCGGACCTTCAGTTTCTCGCCGTTGCTCCGCGTGTGTGCTGCAACGGCCACCATCGGAGCTTTGATTTCGTGGTCTTTAAGCTCCGCGTTGAAATCGTGTGTTTTTCTTTAGGCCTTTTCGATATTTCGGGGCTTTACACTTAATCGTTTGATATCTACATTCAACATAGCTCTTGTATTTTCTTACTTATGGATGGAATCGGACAGGGAATGGATCGACGATCCATTCGCTGGCTTCAGAGACCATGAAGTTCATCAAATTCTTATGTTTTTGTCGCTAATAAAGGGCAGTCAATACCATTGCGACCTATGCACAATTCAACTGACGCAGTAATTAGGATCTCGCAGTCGTGCTTCTCGCTGCATGTGCGCGCTCGTTTCCGTAAAGCCGAACCGCATGCAAGCGATTTAGCGTGCGACGAGTCGAGCGACGGCGACAACGACGGGAGTCGTCGACGAGCAACGAAGATTTCTCACTGTCGCCCGTCGCAACGCTCGGTTTCCGGATTTCTAGAGAACTTAGCGCTCACCGTCTTGGTCGCTTGCTCCCGTCGCTTCCATGCGATTTGCCTCGTCGCGCGACTGACCTAGCGACAGCGAAGCGGGTCGCCGTCGCTTGTCTCGATCGTTGCTCGCCAAATCGCTTGCATGCGCTTTATACTTAATTAATTTCGATGCACACAGCATTGAACCATTAGCGCCTTGATATTAAGTATAAAGCGCAACGAGACAAGCGATGGCGACCCGCTTCGCTGTCGCTCGATCAGTCGCGCGACGAGGCAAACCGCAGGGAAGCGACGGGAGCAAGCGACGAAGACGGTGAGCGCTAAGTTCTCTAGAAATCCGAAAACCGAGCGATGCGACGGGCGACAGTGAGAAATCTCCGTTGCTCGTCGATGACTCCCGTCGTTGTCGCCGTCGCTCGACTCGTCGCACGCTAAATCGCTTACATGCGGTTCGGCTTTACGGAAACGAGCGCACACATGCAGCGAGAAGCACGACTGCGAGAGCCTTACTGCGTCAGTTGAAATTTGCATAGGCCGCAATGGTGTTGACTGCCCTTTATTAGCGACAAAAACAAAAGAATTTGATGAACTTACATGGTCTCGGAAGCCTAGGCCACAATCTTGTATCGTGGATCCATTCACTGTCCAATTCCATTCCATAAATAAGAAAATACAAGAGCTATGTTGAAATGTAGATATCAAATGATTAAGTGAAAGCCAGAAATATCGAAAAGAACTAAAGAAAACACACGATTTCAACGCGGAACTTAAAGAACACGAAAACAAAGCTCCGGTGGTGGCCGGTGCAGCACACAACGCGGAGCAACGGCGAGAAACTGAAGGTCGGCTATGGCGGCCGGGTCACGTGACGTCAAGATGGCGGCGCCCATGAAATGTTGCCTGAAAGGGTCTATAGCAGCGTATTAAACAAGAACGGGAAGGTTGATGAGGGCGGTCCTTACGTTCTCTATCGTTGAAAAAGTTTAAAAAAATACGCGAGATGACGAGAGCAACGAGAGCGCGAAACGAGAGACGGCGGTAAAAACCCTGCAAGACCGGATGAACGATTCATGCAGGGTACTTTGTGTCGGGAGGCCGCTTGCGCCACCTAGCTCACGCGTGCTCAATAACAGTTCTCAGTTTAGTTTCGGTTTCGAAAGGCGACCAAAATTGGTCCTTTGGCGCAGGCTTGGCGCAGATTACTCATATTTTGGCAAAATGTAGCAGGATGTAGCAGGGGTAGCCCCTTGGCGCAGTTTGGCGCAATTGGCGCAGCAATCACATCACTGCCGTGCTTTGACTGCACGCCCGTGCTTTGACTGCACGCCCGTGCTTTGACTGCACGCCCGTGCTTTGACTGCACGCCCGTGCTTTGACTGCACGCCCGTGCTTTGACTGCACGCGATTCCGAAGAGTATCGAAGGTATACAGGAATCTTGCGCATGGAGGCAGCACAACAGAAGCTCCCTTCCTGCCGTTTTCACCTTATCGGTGACCATAGTCCTATCGTTTCCTTTTATACCTGTGGAAATGACTGGATCATTTCGGCGCCAACGCACTATGTAAAATTTAAATTTAAACCAGGATGATGTAATATTTTTATGCCTATTACACTTTATATCCCATGGCGGGCCCGCCCCAGTGACGACTTCCGAACACATCTGGGGCCTCTTTCAGGGAGGGAGACTCGTGTTTCTTGAGCACGTGGCACAACCGAAGGGGAGCTGGAGCTTCACCCTGCAGCGGCTGCTGGATCCGCTCTGGTCGCATGTCTTCTGTGGATGTCACCTGACCAGAAGGACCGGGGACGTCCTGGCCAAGGCGGGCTTCACCCAGCTGGAACTCGCCGAAGAATTCATGGCAGCGCCTTTTGTGCTGAGTCCCCACGTGTACGGCTTTGCCGTCATGGGGGACTACGAACCGGAGCCGGGCCCGTCTCCGAAACGTTTCTTTGGGATGTTGGCAGAAAATGAACGACAAGCTCTGCTGAAATTGGAATGATGGTGCTCTGGCAAGTCATAATGTACTTCAGGCCAGCCGACGAACTCTTTTGTGGTGAATTTGATGGCGCCTTCACTACAACTTCTGGAGGATGCAATAAAGCTTCTTCCCCCTTTGTACCTACGTTTTTCATGCCTGAATCTGAAAAACTCTAAGAAGGGGACAGTTTTCAACCTATGTTACCCGGAGCATCAATCGAACAGTGTACAGTTGTAGTGCCTGCATTTTTCCCCCTTTTTAATAAGGGTTTTTATGTCAATGGTGCTTGGGTCCTCAACTTCTTATTTAGACATTGAGATTCACCCCAGCTTCAGCACAAGGACCTTAGCAATAACTGCTGTCAGAAAATCGTCTCTTCTAAAGTGAGTTACTAAAACCTAGCAGTCTAATGAAGCAGTACACGTGACATTTTTAAACGTCTATCACAGTCTGTTTAAAAAGGAGCATATCGAAGTAAAGTGGGAGAATTCCTGGTACTTCTTGGGGGCGTGTGGGTGCATTTAGTAGAGGAATACCCCTACGAGTTGTGCACTGGGCAAGGAGAAAGAATTTAGTCATAATGAAACCCGATGTATACTATGGGATTCCACCAGTTACCGAAATGTGGGACACGGATGGAAACTAGCCATAGGGCTGCGTCTGTCTTTGGGCGATGTGATCGTGCGCATCAGATCAGAAAACAAGTGTTCGCACTGGTAAATGTGAACAAAACGACTGGATCCTGGGAAAGTAGCGCCATTGCCTTCCCTGCCTGCTAGCTGGACAGAAACAGATACTAACATACAGACGACCAAACATCGTAAGGTGGTTGGTTGATCGGTCTCAGTTTCCATGGCAGTCGCCATTTTGGTCCACTCAAATTTTCAAAGCTTCGAAAGTGTCGTTCTGAACCAGTCGCATCATGATCGATATATGGAGCATCATCGTACTGAAAACGTTCCTCGCCAATATAACCGTCTTTGGCGCTGTGCACGCGATCCATTTATCAGGCATGCCTATCTCCACTTGATTTCTTACCATTATATTGTTGTTGCGTAGTTAAAGACAGGAAAATTAATTTTGAATGCCGCCGCGAACACCGGCGCCGCATGTGGTGGCGTTGCGAATATGTGCGCTTGTTTCGCCGGTCTGTGGATAGCGAAATCTCGGTATTTTAGAAACTTCTCTATAAAGCCACCTGTCACCAGCTAATTTAGGTCGGCTCACCACAAATGGAGAGGTCAAAGGGAAACTGCTTTTCCCATGAACCAAAATTGCGGCCATACGGGGAGCTTGGCGCAACTTCCCCACGATTCAGTGACATTAATGCGAACAAGCCGATAGAGAGCCAGTTTGCCAGAGCATAGGCACAGTGGCTTAGCGAGGCACTTTTTTCGGGGGGAAGGGGGGGGGGGGGGAAGGGAGGAGGTTGCCTATGGAGTTGGTTACTTCTGGGGACATTGAGCTGAACCCAGGTCTCGACAGCAAACTCGAAGAAATGTTAGCCGAGGTACTTGAAAACCAAAAGCATATGAGGGTGGACATCGAAAAAGTGAATGAAAATCAAACAATTACTCAAAGAAAGAGAGAAAAAGATGGTGGAGAAAATTGCTAAGCTCGAGGCTGCCCTAACTGACCTACAAGCAAGCAATAAGCAGATAGCGCAACACCTATTTCGAGTAACGAGCACCGCGTGACGGTTTGTCCGCGAACTACAAATGAAGGGCAGCCCAACAGGACTCCGCTCATTAAAACACATTGACATCGTACCGTTGTATCGCTTTTCATTGCTTTTTATGCCTCATGCTACTGATAACCAGGAAAAGAATCGTCAAAAGATGCGAATTACGCGGAAAGATAGGCGCTGACAATGTTGGTCGAGCGGGATGGTGCCCTGCGAAAATGGAGACAGCGGGAAGCAAAACCAGGGGAGAGGGTGTGCGCATTCGCAGAAGCTTACTGGAAGAAGGTCCGCTTGGCTGCAGCATGAGAAGTTAGTTGACCTTGAAGCCAAGGGTAGACACAACAATTTAATAGGGTTTGGCATTAGTGAGGCACAAAACGAAACTGATGACGAAGTCACAACTAGAGTGGTCACTGACCTCTTTCTAAACAAGCTTGGTGTCACTGTCAAGACCCTCAAATGTATTCACAGGTTGGGAAACATTGCGAGGGCAAAACTAGGTCGATTATCTTAAAACTGTTCGACTACAACCTAAACGTCGAGGTGTTTCGCTACTGCTAAAAACTTAAAGGCACCAAGATTTCTATTTCCAATTACTATTTTCAGGACACACCGAATAAACGGAAGCACCTTTGGGCCGAGGTACGCACGGTAAAAGTGTCGGGCACGCGCGGCTCTGAAATAAAAAAAAAAAAATATGTGACAACAACAACAGTTGCAAGCAAAATGCCTGCGCCTGGTTATTGTTAAGGCCAGAAGCCTCGTCAATAGAGTCCTTGAGCTAGAGCATTTACAGATACTTCCTAATCCACACATCGTACTGGCAACCGAGATTCGGCTGCATTACAACTTTCAAGGCTGTGAACTGCACCATCGTATAAAATTATGAAAAAAGATTGAGGGTCGCGTGGTAAGGGAGTTGCAATTGTCCTAAAAAAACATTTTGACTGCATAATAATGCCTGAATGTCCTAACACAGAAAGTGTTTGGTGCCAGATACGGTTCAACGAGGCTTTATTTACAAGTGATGCTGTGTGCAGGCCCCCAGATTCTTCGATTTCGTATCAAGAATCAATTTACGTCTACATCAGCGTAAACGTTACCGACAGACAAAAGATAATAATTTCAGGTAATGGTCACAGCCGGCTTGAGTTTGCGCTTGCCGTTCTTGAAGCTGTTCCAGCTGCTGAAGGATGCTCAGCTCGCAGCACGCGGCTATAAAGTATTCCTAGCAAAAGTGAAAATGTTTCACGTGACACTAATTCTCTCGGCACACAGCTCGCGCAAAAGCACCTTGACGTGGCTGGCCTCCATTGCTGCCGGGGAACGCTTTTTTTTTTTTTTTCTCCCACAAAAACAAGGGTAAAGAAAGCTTTTTCCCGGCACTGTTTCTGCAATCTATCGCGGAGCACAGATTGCTACCCATTGCAAAAGAACTTTCAACCTTGAAGCTGCGAAAGAATTATCTCGATCGCTGGCGTCCGGAAAGCCACTTCGCGGCTGCCCGACTCGCTCGTCCGCCAGCACATCCGTGACGTACGCGGGTAGGGAAAAGTAGGGATTTTTCATTGTTGCCAGTAGAGAGTCGCCTCCTGGAACCCTCGCGGCCGGCGTAACTTGAAAATTCAATAACTTCACGTAATTTTTTTTTTTTCAAATATTTTGGTTATCAGTTGAGAAAGGGCTATTGATACGGTCTGCAAATTTCGCTCCCAAGCCGTGCAAGCGTGTCTGCGTGGCCTTTAAAGAAGAGGGCAAAACGCCGAGGTTTTTTGAAGGTGCCATTTGCTCGTTGAAGGCGAAACTTGAGCTTATCGACAAAGGACGATATCGCAGTGCGCTCGTCAGAGCGAGGGCAGGAAAGTTGATAGCCGGGGAGACTCCCACAAAACGAGCACTCGGCCTTGAAAAGCGTAACGCGCGCCGCAATGAGGTCGCCGAAATATACTGTGGCGGTACGGTCAGTGATCAGTCAGATATAGAGCGTGCCTTGTAAGTGTATTACAGCGCGCTGTTCACGTACACCCCAGCTCCAGTTGACCAATTTAAAATTGAATTTATGTCTTTTACACCTCGTCTCGACGACGAAACAAAGGAATGGTTGGAAGCCCCCCTTCGGTGGAGGATGTTAAAATAGCAATCAAGGCTTTAAACCGGGCAAGTCTTCGGGTCCCGACGGGCTTAGTGAAGCCTTTTATTAGGCGTTGAAGAATGAAATCGCTTCCTGTTCTATACTTTTGAACTAAACGTTCTTCCGCCATCTTTTCTTGACGTCACACTTTGTTCTTACTCCTAAGACGGAGGACACCCCTAAATTAAGTCGGATCACATCGTACCGTTCCATTAGCCTGAAAAACGTCGATTATAAAATATTTATGAAAATATTAGCTAGAAGGCTACAGTCTGTCGTGCCAGAACTTGTCGGAGCCCGCCTAACAGTGTGGGATAAAGGGGAGAACCATTTTCACAGGCACTCAGAAAGCGCGCAGCGTGCTGGAGTGTTGCGAAGCAATGAATAGGGCCGTAGAAATGCTTCAAATCGATCTCGAAAAAAGCTTTCGATAGGGTGCCCTATGATGTCCTTTTAGCTGTTTTCGATCGTGTGGATGTCGGATCCGTTATACGCGAAAGCGTGCGGATGGCTTATAGCGGTTGTACGACGAGTCTCATAGTTAATAAGTCGGTAGGAAGTCGTATCAAAGTGTAAAGTTCTGTCCGCCAAGGATGCCCGCTCTCCCCCCCCCCCCCCCTCTTTTTTTCTATTAACATAAAGGCATTTTATATTCACGTTATTATAGACAATGCTATTTGTGGGTTCAAACTTAATTCATCCGAGATGCGCATATTAGCTTACACGGGCGACATTGCTACCTTTTGTGTCAATCAACTAAGCATAGTTGAAACAGTGAACACTGTCAAACGTTTTTGTTTTGTTTTTTCCTGGGTCCGGACATTTTATTGAACACCGTTTCATCGAACACCATTTTATCGAAGCCATTTCATCTAACACCGTCTCATCAAACGCCATTTCATCGAACGCCATTTCATCGAACGCCATTTCATCGAACACCGCCTACTTGAGCAGAAGGAATTCTACATCTAGGATATAGTAGTCTTTTAGCACCGAGAGGATAGCAGTGTTATAATATTCATTATAATTTGTAAACTTATAAATCTGTAAAAGAAAGAAACTTTTTTTCTCTCACATCTATTGTTTCTAGTAAATGAAGCCTTTGGCTGTTAATGTGGCCAATAAAAAACGGGAACACTGACGACACTTATTAGACCTGTGAACGTCGGGTGCAGTAATGAACGCACGTCCGTTCAAGGGCGTATCTTCGTCGTTGAAGAGACGTATTCTGCTTCAAGATGAAGATGCGTTTTTGAAGTAATAGTTTGTCTCCATGTCGGATGAAACAGAAAGAAAGACCTGTCTCTCCTCTTTGTTCATTTATTGTAACCAACAAAACCGTGGGCCTGCCGGATTTACGACATACAGTATATGTTCTTAAAAAGAAAACTATTCTCATAGGATAGAATGAAAACACAGGTAAACTCAAATACAAAAGAGAAAAGATACTGCGGAGAATAGTTGATATTTCAGAAAGTACCTCACGCGGCGGAGAACAGCCGCTTATCTCGCCAGAAAAAAAAAATAAGTCGCGTACCCACTCAAGTTTTGATGTGATAGCTACCATCTATAATACAGTAGCAAACATTTAAGTGAGAAACAATTAGCCGGAGTATTAATTCTTTCTCTAGTGATTCGAGAACGGCGTCAAAACTATTTCAAAAGTGATAGTAAATTATCTAAAAAGTATTGTAAAGTGAAATTCGATGAAACGGCGTTCGATGAATGGGCGTTCGATGAAATGTCCATTTATTCGATGAAACGGCGTTCGACGGAATGACCTCAATAAAATGTCCGGCCCCCCTTTTTTTTTTTTGTAGCTTGGGTTTTCGGCAGTAAATGCTTGGTTTTTTGACAGTGTAAATGGCCTTCAACCCCCAATGTTTTTGAAAATGTAAAGTGGTTAACCACCCCTGTTAAATATTTGGGTGTTCCACTCGAGAACTACCGGGACAGCAAGCCCCACTGGCGTGGACAGGACGCAAAGCTCAATGAGAAAGCAGGGAAGTTCAGATGTTGGGATTCGTCGATTTTCGCCTGTGCCACAGTTTGCAATTTGTTTTTTGTTTTTTGTTTTTTGTTAGCCAACTGTGGTACGTGCTACAAGTTTTACACTGTTAACGAGTGAATATTGCCGCGAGCGCAGCTGACCAAGCAGGCAGCGCGCTCGTGGCCTAACGGTTATCGTGCGTGCCTTCCGCGCAGAAAGCCAGGGTTCGATTCCTGGCCGCGGGGACGCATTTTTGTGTACTCTGACGTAAATGTTCTGGTAAATTCGAGAACCGTGTTGCTTGTTCGAGGTCAGAATGTTCCACACGCAGAACCTTCTACGCCGATTCTTCCAGAACCCCACGCGTGTACATAAGGTTTACTCAGTTTACTCAGTTACAGTACTCAGTTTACTCAGTTATTATCGCCTCATCACTTGTCATTCGTGACATTTTGGTGGAGGTGCGGGGACGATTCCTGGCCGCGGGGACGCATTTTTGTGTACTCTGACGTAAATGTTCTGGTAAATTCGAGAACCGTGTTGCTTGTTCGAGGTCAGAATGTTCCACACGCAGAACCTTCTACGCCGATTCTTCCAGAACCCCACGCGTGTACATAAGGGGCTCCGCGTGGCGAGCCGCGGTCAGTTTCGCCTCAGCGTTCGATCTTGCTGCTTCGCCGCCTTCGACGCCCGCGACGCTCTCTTGTTATCTTCTGTTTCATTTTTATTTTCGGGCACAAGTTCGCCCCCATTAAACGTTCAGTTTACTCAGTTATTATCGCCTCATCACTTGTCATTCGTGACATTTTGGTGGAGGTGCGGGGTAACGCATTCTATGCCCGTGGAGCGTACCCCTCCGAAAACACGCCCGCCAAGTGACGTGCTCAGCCCCGGGAGGCTACCCTTCGCAGAAGACGCCAAAGCCCGATCAAGCCGCCGTACCAAAGGCCAATCCCCGGAATTTGGACCCTTGCCACCGAAACCGAGGAAGAAGACCGCGACGATGACCACGCCACCCGTCGTTGTCCTACCCGTCGCCGCCCGTACGCCCGTGTCCTTACATGGTGAGCCCTATGAAGACGTCGAGGACTGGCTACAACGTTACGAACGAGTGGCCCGCCATTAACCGATGGACACCGGAGCAGTGCCTTCAGAATGTGTACTTCGCTCTGGAAGGCACGGCACGCACCTGGTTTGAAAACCACGAAGCGTCGATTTCGTCGTGGAAGAATTCCAGGCCGAGCTGCGACGCACCTTTGCCAACCAACAGCGACGACAGCGTGCCGAAGAACTCCTACGAGCGAGAAATCAAGGGCAGACCGAGAGCGTCACAAGCTTCGTCGAAGACGTTCTCCACCTGATGAATCGCGCCGACCCAAACGCTCCCGAAGAAAAAAAGCTGCGGGTCTTGATGCGCGGCGTAAAGGAAAACATCTTCGGAGGCCTTGTTCGGAGCCCGCCTACCACCGTCGAAGGCTTCATCAGGAAGGCCACCAACATTCGAACGTGCCCTTCAAGCTCGTGCCGCCCACTATCACCGAGCTCCCGGCGTCGCTGCCTTTTCGTCTTCCGGCTGCAACAACACGGACATCCGCGAAATAATCCGGGACATCGTCCGTGAAGAGCAGAAGAAGCTGCTACCGGCCGCCGAACGTCCAGCTTCACTTTCAATCGCCGAGATGGTTCGAGAAGAGGTCCAGCAAGCGCTCCAGCCAGACGTTCTCGCCGACGCCGCACCGGAACCACCAGCTGTGACCTACGCCGCAGTTGTTCGTCGTCCGCAGCCTCCTGTCACTCGGCAGTACCCAGCTGCACCCCGACGAGAAGTCTCTTCGCCGCAGTACACTCCGCGCCAAGAGCAGCGTGGACCTCGAAAGACCGACGTTTGGCGCACGGATGACGGACGTCCGGTGTGCTTTCACTGCGGGGAGGCTGACATCGTTTACCGAAGGTGCCCCTACCGCCAGCTCGGCCTGCGAGGATTCGCGCCAAACGACCGTCGACCTCGTTTTGGAGAACGACCAAGAGATATCGAGGAATACCTCCGTCGCCCTCCGTCACCAGCGCCAACAGCACCACGAGGTTCCCGTTCTCCATCCCCCCGACGTTCCGCATCGCCTTTCCGTCGGGCGCGCCGTGAGAGCCTGTCCCCCCTATCTCGTCGGGAAAACTAAGTGCGACAACGCCCGGAGGTGCCGTTGCCGAAGACGACCCAAGTAAAGAGCCTCCAAGAACGCCGGAGCGCTCCCACTCTCTCGACGCCACGCACCCCAACGACGCCCCTGCAACGGTGTCAAACAACCTAAACGTCGCCATCGACGGCCACGACGCATCAGCGCTCGTAGACACCGGAGCAGACTACTCAGTCTTGAGTGGGAGGCTCTCCCGCCACCTTCGAAAAGTCATGACGCCGTGGGATGGACCTCAAATACGAACCGCCGGAGGACACCTCATTACACCAGTCGGGAAGATGCACTGTTCGAGTCGAGATCCACGGTGAGACGTGCCCTGTGAAGTTCGTCGTTCTACAAGACTGTTCAGAGACGTCATCCTCGGCATGGACTTTCTGTGTGAATACGGCGCCGTCATCGACCTTGGTGAGAACAGATTGACGCTGCGCAAGCCTGTTCCGCCTTCAGAGAAACCCCAAACAGCGTCAGCCGCCATCCGAGTCGCTGCCGCCCACGTGAACCTGCCGCCGCGATCAAGTGTTGTCGTACCCGTCGTGACCGATGCAGCTACCTGCGGCGAAGTTGTTCTTGAAGGCAACCTTCAATTGCTCCTGGGAAGAGGAATAGGCATCGCAAGAGGAGTGACTAAACTTCAGGATGGGCGCACCGTGGTGATCGTGACAAACTTCCGACAAGAAACGCAACACCTCACAAAAGATGCCGCTGTGGGCCACGTCGAGGAACTTTGGAACTCCGCCGAAATCGCCGCGATTGATGAAGAATCATCGCCACCTCAGCAAGACATTACGCCGCCAGCGCAGCTTAACATTGACCCCAAGCTTCCAGGCCCGAAACGACGGCAGCTGAGTGACCTCCTCGCCGAATACAGCAACTGATTCGCGACGTCGTCGAAGGTGCGCCAAACCACCATTGCGAAGCATCGCATCGTCACCGACGACGACGCGCTCCCTGTGCACCGATCGCCGTACCGAGTCTCCATAAAAGAACGGGAGGTCATCCAACAGCAAGTGGAAGAAATGCTGAACGACGACGTAATCCAGCCTTCAAGCAGTCCGTGGGCCTCTCCAGTCGTGCTGGTTAGGAAGGACGGAACGCTTAGGTTCTGCGTGGACTACCGGCAGCTGAACGCGGTAACGAAGAAAGACGTCTATCCACTCCCCCGAATTGATGACACGCTAGACCGCCTGCGCCACTCTCGATACTTTTCATCGATAGACCTGAAGAGCGGCTACTGGCAGATTGAAGTCGACGAACGGGACCGAGAGAAGACAGCTTTCGTTACGCCAGATGGCCTGTACGAGTTCAAGGTCATGCCTTTCGGAGTATGCACGGCGCCGGCAACGTTCCAGCGTGTCATGGACACAGTACTGGCACGGCTGAAGTGGCAGAGCTGTCTCGTCTACCTTGACGACGTCGTAGTGTTTTCAAGTGACTTCGACGAGCACTTGCGACGACTCCGAGATGTTCTCCAAGCCATTCAGACCGCCGGACTCACACTCAAGCCGTCAAAGTGCCGATTCGCCTATGACGAACTGAAATTTCTAGGCCACGTGGTTAGTAACAAAGGCGTCTGCCCAGACCCCGAGAAGACTCGCGCCGTCGCGGCATTTCCAGAGCCGACAGACAAGAAGGCCGTGCGAAGGTTCCTTGGACTTTGCGCCTACTATCGACGCTTCGTTCGGGATTTCGCTAAAATTTCCGAACCGCTCACAAACCTCACGAAGGACGCCGAGAAGTTCGAATGGGGCGAGGAGCAGCAGCAGGCATTCGACGAGTTGAAACGACGACTCCAGACTCCTCCTGTGCTTGGTCATTTCGATCAGGATGCGGAAACCGAGATTCACACGGACGCAGGTAACGCGGGACTCGGCGCAGTACTGGACCAGGTGCAAGAAGGCTTCGAAAGAGTCATCGCCTACGCAAGTCGGAAACTGTCCAAGGCGGAGAAAAATTACTCCACGACTGAAAAAGAATGCCTTGCGGTCGTCTGGGCAATCACGAAGTTTCGTCCGTACTTGTACGGAAGCCCGTTCCGCGTGGTGACGGACCACCACTCGCTTTGCTGGCTTGCGAACCTCAAGGACCCGTCAGGACGCCTCGCTGGATGGAGTCTCCGATTACAGGAGTTCAACATGACTGTGGTCTACAAGTCAGGCCGGAAGCACAGCGACGCCGACTGCCTGTCCAGAGCCCCCGTCGAAACCTCTTCCGGCTGCAGCGACGACAATGACGACGAGTGCTTCCTAGGAGCAGTCAACACCGACGACATGGCACGACGTCAACGGGACGATCCTGAGCTGCACGCATTAATCGAGCACCTGGAAGGGGGCGGGAGTACCGTGCCCCGTGTTTTCTCACGAACCCTGCCGACTTTCGCCATTCGAGAGGGTGTGCTCTACAAAGAAAACTTCGGAAACAACAACTCGCCGTGGCTGCTGGTAATCCCGGCCGACCTTCGAGAGGAGATTTTTCAAGCATGTCATGACGACCCGACGTCCGGACACCTTGGTTACAGCCGGACACTGGCCCGTATTCGTGAAAAGTATTACTGGCCCAAGCTCCCCAAAACCGTCCACATCTACACCCGATCCTACCACGAGTGCCAGCGACGCAAGAAACCGCCGACGAAGCCGGCAGGTCTCCTGCAGCCGATTCCTCCGCCAACTACACCGTTTCAGCAGATCGGAATAGATCTACTTGGTCCTTTTCCGCCGTCGACCCTGGGAAACCGGTGGATAATCGTTGCCACAGATTATCTCACGCGGTACGCAGAAACGAAAGCCCTTCCTTCAGGGACTGCTGTGGAAGTCGCCAAGTTTTTTATCGAGTCCATCGTTCTCCGGCACGGCGCTCCCGAAGTTCTGATTACAGATCGCGGATCATCGTTCATGGCACAGATGACCCAAGAAATCCTCCGGCTCAGTCACACCAGCCATCGTTGTACCACTGCGTACCACCCGCAGACCAACGGGCTGACAGAGCGACTCAACAAGACAATCGCCGACATGATCTCTATGTACGTCGACGTAGAGCACACGACGTGGGACGAGGTGTTGCCCTACGTCACGTTCGCCTACAATACGGCGGTTCACGAGACCACTGGATTCACACCTTTCCAGCTGGTACATGGTCGGAAGGTAACGACCATGCTGGACGCCATGCTTCCCCATGAGCCATCTGACAATGAGAGCGACGACGCCCAGGCGGTTGCTCAACGGGCCGAAGAAGTCCGCCAGCTCGCCCGACTCACTGATTCAAGACCAGCAACGCGTCGACGCGGGCCGCTACAACCTTCGTCGCAGGGACGTCCACTTCCAGCCAGGAGACAGGGTGTGGGTGTGGACGCCCATCCGCCGCCGTGGCCTCAACGAAAAACTCTTGAAGCGCTACTTCGGACCCTACAGAGTGCCCGACGGAACACGGACTTCATCACGCCGCCCTCCACAACGAGAAGTCGTCCATGTAGTGCGCATGAAGCCGTACTACGCTCGATAGGACTGTGGACCTTATGTGTTCCAAATGACACTTTAGCTTACCGCTCTTTTTTTTTGTTTGGTTTGTTTTGTGCTGCATCGGGGCGATGCACTTTTTAAAGCAGGGAGTAATGCCGCGCGCGCAGCTTGCCAAGTAAGAAGCGCGCGCGTGGCCTAACGGTTATAGCGCCTGCCTCCCACGCGAAAAGCCAGGGTTCGACGCCTGGCCGCGGGGACGCCTTTTTGTTGACATCTAATCTAATGTTCTGGTAAATTGGAGGACCGTGTTGCTTGTTCTAGTTCAGAAAGTTCTACACGCCGAACCGTCTACGCCGATTATTCTAGAAGCTCACGCGTGTACATAAGGGACTTCGCGTAGCGAGCCACGGTCAGTTTCGCCTCAGCGTTCGATCTTGCTGCTTCGCCGCCTTCGACCACCGCGACGCTGTCTTGTTATCTTCTGTTTCATTTTTATTTTCGGGCACAAGTTCGCCCCATTAAACGTTCAGTTTTCTCAGTTATTATCGCCTCATCACTTGTCATTCGTGGCAATATCGTCTAGCCATATCATCCCCATCATGGTTACCTGTCACCTTTGCTCTCCCGACGACCGACAGCATTATTCCAGTGCAGACTCGCTGCAAGTTCTCTTAGCCTTGGTTCACAATGTGACTCCCTCGCCATGCATTCCGTTTTACGAAAGAGTGTGCGCTCTTCGTAGTTATGTGGCTCAATACGAGTTACACGAAAGAGACACAGGGGCGTACGACGTGGCAACCTTTTTCAGACATCATGCAGAGCATATGCCAAACGTGCTCAGATATTTTGGTCTGCCGCTGCGTTTTTTTGTGACACGCACCGTTGAGCTCGGACGTCTCCTTTCTGACGACAACATTGATGTGACTGTGCACTTTTTTCATAGTCAGGTCGAAACCGCATTTGTGGACGGTAATATCAGTAGTTCGATTCAGCGAGTTTGCACTGAAATAGCTGCCCGCTTGGAGAATTATCAGGAACAAGGCTCGGGATTCTTTCTTGTCGGGATCAAAGTTTGTACTTTTAGTTTGGGACGATTCCTTCCTCCGACCGTTGGTTGCGGACATTTTTCTCTGCCGAAGCAACTTGCCTCAAAGCAATGCCTCGTCAGTGTCAGTGAGTGTCTTCACGAATCTGAACGGGATATGTGCTTTGTGTTCGCGGTGCTCGCCGTTTTGCATCCTGCAAACGGGGCTTACAGAGGAAGAGCATCCTCGTATCGTCAACATATGTGCAAGTACCTGTTTCCGAAAACCTTCCCCGTAATCTTTCCACAGGATGGGGGGGCCTTTGAGCGTAAAAATTGTGTCTCAGTGAACGTTTGATGACAAGTTGGAGCAGCATGTCGATCTTCTCCTTGTTGAGAACCATTTTGTGGGCATTACAAATATTGTGAGGCTTTTTTCAAACGCCAAAAGCCTACGCTTTCGTTGTAAGACGTGTCTAACCTGGTTTCAGAGACAAGAAACCCTATCTGACCATCTCTCAATCTGCAGGGACAAGAAGCCGGGCAAAACCGTCTTCCCAAACAAGGGTGACGAACTGTACTTTCGTCGGAGCACGCATGTCATGAAAGAGTTCCCCTTTTATTGCGTTTACGACTTTGAAGCGATTCTGGAATCAACTCAGTCGACGGGCAATGTTTACGAGAATCACGTCCCCAGCTCTTTCTGTCTTCTCGTCATCCACTCAAAAGATTCGTCCATTGTTGAGGAATACCTCTATCGCGGACCCGACTGCGTAGAAAGATTCATTTTGATTCTCAACTTTCTAGCGAAGGAAATACCCCGATTGATCAGGTCGAGTGAAGTGCCTCTTGAAATGACTCAAGAGAACGAGGCTCCCACTCGGACTCTTCCCGCTGTGTCATTTGCAACGAAAGCTTTAGCAAGAAATTAAAAACTCGCGACCACGACCACATGACGGGAGAGTATAGGCGGGCGCTTTGCTCCCAGTGTAACCTAAACCATCTAATCAACAAACATACCGTTCCACTCATAGCGCATAACCATTCCTACGACCTCAGTTTCTTTCTAGGCAAGCTTAATTTGTTCGAGTTCAAGGATGTTAACGTACTCGGAAGCTCGTGCCAGAATTTTAAATTGTTAGAGATAGGCAACCTTCGCTTTATTGACAGCCTCGCATTTCTTAACGCAAGCCTGGAGACGCTCGTGCAAAATCTCCACTCTAAGGGCACAGAGCATTTTTGTTGTCTTCGGCAGTCCTTTCCCGAGCACGTCGACCTCCTTGCTCGCAAAGGAGTGTTTTGTTATAATTTCATTACAAGCTTTGAGAGTTACGAGGGTCAAAGCCGCCCGCCACGAGAGGCCTTTTTTAACAAGTTGACTGGGAGCGGGGTGTGTGTGAAGAGGACTACCAACATGCACAGGTTGTTTTCGATACCTTTGGTTTGAAGAACCTTGTAGAATACAGCGACCTTTACCTAAAGACGGATTGCCTCCTACTGGCCGATGTTTTCCAAAACTTTAGACGGTGGACGCTGGAGACGTACGAAATTGAGGCTTTACATTTCGTATCGTTACCGTCCCTAAGCTTGTCGTGTGCGCTGAAACAGTCGAAAGTAAGACTGCAGAGCTAATTGACGATCCTGACACCTATCATTTCTTGCAAGTTCTTGTGTACATTTTTGTATAGTCCGCTAGTGTACGAAAGCCGGGTCCTATCTCTCTTCTCATCTCACGCCCTGACCTTGTAAACATATTTTTTGGCTTGTATCGCGCGCGTTGCTATGTTATTCCACAACTTGTTTTTTTTTTTTTACTTGCAAGTTCACCTACGAGCTGTACAAGCACGCTCTAGAGACGAAAACTTCGCACGGAGTGACGCAGCACTTGATTGCTCGAAAACTTAACGAGAACAAAAGCATCACGGTCGAAAGGATTGCTCTGAATCCGTTCGACAACAAGCGATACATTTGCAGCGACGGGATTACGACGTTTCCTTTTGGACACAAGAGCGTTTTAGGAAGCGAGCGATCTGCCTCCTCATCACACGCCTCGTAAATATTTTGGACTGTATCGCAATTGCTCGCGTTTCCCACCGGTGTGTCTTGAGGCTTCTTGTGTACATTTTTGTATAATCCGCTAGTGTAGGAAAGCCGGATCCTATCTCTCTTCTCATCTCACGCCCTGACCTTGTAAACATTTTTTTTTTGGATTGTATCGCGCGCGTTGCTTTGTTATTCAACAACTTTTTTTTTTCCTCGAATGTGTCTTGACACTGCTTGTGTTGTACATTTTTGTGTAAGGTGTTTCCAGTGGTTTCTTTGTCGCGTAGAGTGATTTTAAAAGCCGTATCTGTATTTATAAGTGTGCGTGTTTTTAGAGCGAATGATAATAAAAAACATGAAACATCATATCTGTCTCGTCTTTAGCGCGTATAGATGCGACCACGCTCCAGTCCATTTCCCACACACGCTCCGTTCAGCAGCTGCAGATGACGCTAAAATTATCGAGAGATGACGTGAGCGCGATAGAGTTCTCGACATCTACAAAACTGTCGCTAACATTATCGAGAGATTCAAGGTGCGCGCCACCCCTCAAAATTAGGTATATACAGCTTACCAAGTGTGGGAAGCGCACGGCAGTGCAACTTCAATGCTTTACGCTGGGCCAAGATGTAGCACGGCCTGTGAACTTCAAAGTTTTACCATCACCCCAGCCAAAATTTAGCGGTATCCAGCTGATGCTAAGGGAACCTTCAGATGATCCACAAATTTAGCGGGCTCAAAGCTTTTACCACCAGATGTCAGCAATTTTTTGGCGATTAGCACTTCAAAGTTCTAACGCTAGATGGTGTCTATTCAAATACAAATCACTGGGTTCAGCACGGTCTAGGAGTTTCAAGACTTTGCCCCACCGTTTAGCAGGTCCACTTCAAAGATTTACGCTGGACCAAGATTTAAGACGGTCCGCCAGCTTCAAAGTTTAACCGTCACCTTACCCCCCCCCCCCCCCCCCCCCAATTTTGCGGCTGATGCTAATTGGACCGTCACATGACTTCCAAAGTGTATAGCGACTCGAAGCTTTTACCACCAGATGGCACCCATTTTGATTGAGGACCACTTCATAGTCTGAACACTAGATGACGCCTATCCCCAAAATTTGCTGCGTCTTTGCAAACTTTTTTTGCGAGCTGGCCCCAAATTTTAACAGGGTCGCTTTAAAACTTTACGCATGATCAGCATAAATCACGGTCCGCGAGCTTCACAGTTTTAGACACCTCAAGCCAAATTTAGCGGGACCCAGCTGCTGCTGCTATTTGGGACCGTCACATGACACCGAAATCCATCGGGTCGAAGAGCCCAAATGCAACAGCTAAGGGGTTGCCTCGAGGCTACGAGTTCGCGAACACCGCCTGAATCGCGCGCGCGCGAAATCACGTGATAGGAAGACGAGCAACGTCCCACGACCATGGTCATATGACCTGCGGCAATGACGCATTCTGTTTTTAACTGTATTACAAAAGCCAAGTAGCGCGCGGGACATCACGTGATCTTAATGCACACACACCCGAACAACTAACCCGACTTAAGCGGTCTCGGAAGCAATGTGCTCGTAGCTCAGGGGGTAGAGCGTTGGGCTAGTGAGCACGAAGTAGCGAGTTCGATTCCCCGCCGGCCGCGGAGCCTTTTTTTATCGAATAAAAGGGGCATTTACCGCGCAGCGATTCGAATTCAAAACACGGGACTGTCATGTGACCGGAGCGCAGCGCCCTCCTTCGGATGCAGCACGAACCCTGTATGAATGGATGGATGGATGAATACGACTGAGCCCTCTGGCTCGGGGGTAGCTTACGCCACCTAGCCATTTTGTCTTACCCTTTAAGCTTAGAATATTTAAATGTGAAAACTATATTCACTCCGTACTGAAAAGAGAGTCACCTTGCCATCATTTAATAAGAAAATGTCGGCAGATTGATACTTTAGACCCATGTTGCGGATAAAAAAAAAAAAAAAAAACAGGACGCGGGATGGCCAAGAAAACATGCTTTTCGTGTAAGGCTCGTCAAATTATGAGGCGCTGGAGAAATTCAGCCGGTGCTCGATCGCCGTCGACGATCGAGCACCGGCGGAGGCGGTTGATTTGACATACCGCGTTCGGCTTTGGCTAGCAGACGGCGTTCGTAAAATGGCGTCAGCTGTTGCTGACTTCACGCGGCGGTACCGTGCGTGCTTCCATTCATTCGGCGTTCGTTGCCATGGTGACGGAGAGGAAAGCAGACGTGCGGAAGAACGCTGCGGCGCAGCGATACCAGGTGCGTTCTAAGGCCCTTCCCGAATGCTTTTCAATGGGTGGAAGACGAACAAAAAGAGTTTGAAATAAGGACTTAACGCAGAAGGCTGAATGTCTCCAGCGCCTCATAATTTGACGAGCCTTACACGAAAATCATGTTTTTTTGGCCATCCCGCGTCCTGTTATTTTTATCCGCAACATGGGTCTAAAGTATCAATCTGCCAAAATGTCTAGTTTTCTCTCGCTTTCTGCCACCATTCACTTAATCTTTGCTTGGTAATCTCTACTGTCTTGAAATCCACTTTTCCTTCGCTGTCTCTAAAACCCAATGACTTTACTAAATCTATCTTGTCTTTGGTATGCATAGGGTGAAGCCCTTTACAGTAGAGTATAAAGTGCTCAGCCGTCTCGTCCTCCTCTCCACAAGCAGCGCACACTGTGTTCATTTCCTGGTACTTCGCTCTGTATGTTCTGGTTCTTAAAACACCTGCCCTTGCCTCAAACAACAATGAGCTTCCCCTAGAATTGTCATAAATGCTTTCTTTGGCCATAACTGTTTTGTTTATTCTATAGCCCTCCAGAGCCTTCTTTGTCTGCATTCCCTCTAGCCACCGATCTCTTTCTGTGGCCTTAACTTTCTTCTTAACTGGGACCTGCTCTTCCGTAACCCCACTATAGCCTAAAAACTTTCCTCTTAATTTCCTAGTGCGCTGTCTCCAATTTGTGTCTATACTCCTCATGTATAAATAGCTGAAAACCTTTCGTGCCCCTTGCTCCCCACCCATTTGCCTCAACGGATCCTCAAATTCTATCTTGCTCACAGCTTCCCTGCCCTCAAATGACGCCCATCCCATGTCTCCTTGTACTCCCTGGTTTGGTGTTTTGCAATGTGCCCCCAAAGCCAGCCTACCTACTCCACGCTGTTTGGTTTCTAGTCTTGCATGCACTTCGGATTTCATGCATAGCACTGCGTTTCCAAAAGTCAAGCCAGGCACCATGACCCCTTTCCAAATCTCTCTCACCACCTCATACCTGTTGTAATTCAAAGTGCTCTATTTTTCCTTACAGCCGCATTTCTGTTGCCCTTACCTATTATATACTTTTCATGCTCACTGAGATATTCTGCACCATCACATATCCATACTCCTAGATACTTGTATTTACTAGCTCTCTCAACTGTAATATTCTGTATCTTCAGTCTCTCAACATCAACATTGTTAAAAATCGTGACTGCTGATTTTTCACTACTGAATTCTAAACCTAATTCCTCTCCTTCCCTACCACAGATGCTTATTAATGCCTGCAAATCTATCCTGTTGTTAGCCAATAGTACGATATCATCCGCATACATCAATCCCGATAAAGATTGCTGAATTTTTTGGCCTCGCTTATTGTACGAAAGGTCAAATCCAAGCCCACTCTTCTCTAGTCTATCCTCGAATCCTCTCAGATACAACATAAACAGCAAAGGCGATAACGGGCACCCCTGCCTAAGGCCTTTTCATATCTCTATTTTCCCCGTTGCCTTTCCTTCCCATGTTATAATCACCTTATTATCTTTATAAATGTTCCTTAATATTGCTGTTAATCCTTCATCTAGTTTTAAGCTCTCCACAATGTCCCACAGAGTTTTTTGGTTCACATTGTCATAGGCACCCTTGATATCCAGAAATGCCAGCCAGAGCTGTCTGTTTTCTTTTTGTGCTATTTGTATACACTGTGTTAGAGAAAATATATTGTCTTCCAACCTTCTTTGTTTTCGAAACCCGTTCTGTAACTCGCCCAGTATGCCCTCGCAATCTACCCATTCCTCCAGTCTGTTCTTTATAATTTGCATTACCAACCTGTAAATAACTGGTGTCACGGTTATGGGACGATAATTCCTAATGTCAGACTTATCTCCCTTTCCCTTATATATCATACTCATCCTACTAAGCCTCCATTCATCTGGAATATTTCCTTTTGTTACCATAGTGCTCACTACCTCCCTTAGTTGTGCCTTAGATTTAGGACCCAAATTCTTCACCAGCTTGGTTGGGATACCATCTGTGCCTGTCGACGTGCCACTAGGGACTCTTCGTTCCGCCTTTTCCCATTCTCTTTGTCCAAAATCCGCGATGTCAAAAGCTGGACTGATACTGCCTTCGGTTCTCCTATCTTCCAGATGTACCCGTTCCGAAAATTCTCCTCCATCACTGCTCCTGTGCGACATTGCGTGAGCGCCCTCTGTCGGACGCAGCTCGAACCCTGTGACATCACACGTGAGACGCCCTGAGCGCCGCAATTCAAGTCTGATAGCGCCCTCTGTCGGACGAAGGTCGGACCCTGTGTGACAGCACGTGGTTGTTATCAGATGATGACCGCAGCTGTCAACACCTGGTCAACCACACTTGTGGCTTGAGGTCTGAGGCTTGTGGTTTGAGGTCTGAGGCTTGTGGTTTGCGGTCTGAGGTTTGAGGTTTGAGGTCTGAGGTTTGAGGTACGTGACCTCGCGTACCTCGGGGGGCGGGACCCGCGCGAGCTCCGATTGGTCACTGGCTAATGCCCTGTGGGCGGGGCCATCGATGCCCACTCCCTGTCATTGGTCACTGGGATGGGAGAAAGGGAAAGGGCCCCGCCCTACTGCGCTGTGATTGGTTGGATCGGGTTTGGCCCCGCCCTCCTGCGCTGTGATTGGTCGGATCAGGTTAGGCTCCGCCAACTTGGGCTTTGATTGACAGGTGGCCGAGTTCGTGCATGTTTTCTACTACTAGGGCGCCACCAAAACATCTCGCCGCCAATAGCCGCGTTCTGCGAGTTTATTTTCCTTCTGCAGCTAGAATCGCTTCAAGAGCGACAAGCGCAGTCAATGGCCGGCTGGGACCACTGCGACGTCCGTCCAAAGAGGAGCGCTAATAATATCGAGAAAAACAGGGCACATTCTAGCACTATAGTTGACATTTGGCGAAGTCACATTTGTTTCTCACAACTGCCTCAGTGATTTCTTTTTTTATGAACATTATATCCATTTAGGACATCGAATTCGGCTCGGGCTACTCTCGAAGTTCCACTCGCTCTGCCGATCAGTTGAAGACGAGAAGTGAAACGTCTAAACAAATATCAAGTATGAGTTTAGACATGGTTCTCGACATATTGTTATTTCTGTCTGGTATTACAGAGGCCTTTCGGAACAGGTGTTGAGAAACATTAGTATACGAAAAAATTGGTGCCTGTTTTTTCAAGTGGATGGCTTGCAATGTTCTCTCTCAGAAGAGGTAGTGAAAACACCTTTAATTTATCATATTACGGAGAAATGTTATGTAGGGCTGAAAAGATTTTTAAAACAATGAAAACGATTAATGTCGTTGAGTGGAGGCATGTAAATTTACAACTGGGTGGAAACAGTGCAAAACTAAAATATAATTAAAAAAAAAATCTATAAATGTATCTCCTTCCCACGTGCACTCGTGGATGACTGATTGAGCGCGCTGCATTCTAGTCGTTCAGAAAAAATAAAATAAAAGAGAAATATTGTTACAATATATTTTGTAATTTTTGTTGTCTTATTTTTAATTAAAAATTTGATGATCCATTTCTGTACCTTACGCACTATTCTACCTCCGAGGAAATATTCTTTATTTGAAGATGAATATTGTATTTGTGTATTTTATACACCTCTCATTGCACCTTTATGTTTGGCTTGGTGGTTGCGGAGTTCTTTTAATTGTCATTTTAGCATAATTTTAATGAATAAGTAACGAACCATCTGGCCTGCACGATTGAGTAACTTTTCTAAAAAAAATCTAAAACAAATGGCACGTTCTTTCAGGTAACATGAGCGTATGGGGCATCCGTTCACGCATTCCGAGAATTCTCTGTGAAGCTTGTGAAATTTCTCAAAAAAATGTGTCGCTTGAGTCGTCGCCATTTCTTCGTCAGCGTATAGCGCCGTTCACACTCTTGCGACCGAGTTAGACCGAGAGAGACCAGACCGGTTTTTAAGCCTCTTGCGATCTTTTAAAACCAGCTCCGCTGCAGCGCATCCGGTCCTAAGAGGTCGCAAAAGGCTTAAAAACCGGTCTGGGCCCGACTGCTCGAAGCGCTAACCGCGGCTAAAGTTAGCCGCAGTACCTAGAAGAGGGATTTTGAAATCACGTGACTGGCTCGGTAGGGATGCGGGGAAACATGGCGGTGCCCCAGTGAGTGAGCGGCGCTCGCTTTGGAATTAATATGTCGTTGTAGCTGCAATAACGGGCGCGTTAGTCAGCAAGGAATGCACTTAAATACCGCACTTAAATCGCAAAGCATGAGCAATGACCTCGCCGCATTTTTTAGATAGTCTTTCGATTCTGGCCTTTCCTAAGCCTAAATGAACGCGATAATTGTCGGCATGGCAACGTCTTTGGAAAGTGGATTGCCTTGACTCAATCGGCCGGGTTTCGATAGCACAGAAAAGCGGACAGCGCCCCAATAGACCTTTTTCTAAATCACCCAATCATCGAAGGGAACGCTGGAAGTGTAATTCTACGGTATGCGCGCGCTGGCCTTCCTATTAAAA
>JABSTQ010006142.1:0-16456 GCA_013358835.2 Ixodes persulcatus
TCGCATTTTTTTTATAGTATTTAAAGTAGCGGTATTTCCGTAGTTGGTTTTTATTCTCACGGGTGTCCCATTTATTCTTTGATAATATTTAAGCTCCGAAGTTGTTATTTTTTTATGTTCGGGGAAGCTCCCGCGTAAGAGATGGTTAATGCATTGTACTAAGCTGTAGACTTTGGGTTTTGCCTAATTTGTTGTGTGTTGAGTGATTTTATCTTCGCCGCCCGTGCACCGGCCGGGTGAAGTGCGTTCGAGTGCTGTTGTTTTTGCAGCTCGGCACTTGTTAACCTTTTTTGTGTTTCTTTGTTTTGTTTGTAGTATTAAAATTCGTTTCGTTGCAAAACTGTGGTCTCCCCTTCATTGGCAAGACTCCATCGAGGCGTGGACCTATCGCCTGGTCGGCAGTCCTTGTGTTTAAGCAGAGAATATCAACAAACCTGTGACAAAACTGGCGTCCGCGACAGGACTTGGCTGACCATGGTGGAGACTTGCCTTTGGAGGGCTGCGAGTAGAAACCGCGTAGTTTAAAGGAAGTGTGGTTCCGCAGTTCGCTCGGCGGCGAGCTTGGGTAGGCCAGAAATGGAGATAGAAAGACTCGTGGCCCTGGGAACCAAACTAGACCTCTCGGGAGCCGAACTAAAAAGGTGGATAGAGGAAGAGACCGCAAAACAAAGAGAGGAGAGAGCCCTAGAGCGAGAAGCTACCAGGGAGGCTACCGAGCGGGAGCATGAGGCGGCGAAAGCAGCCGCCGAGAGGGAGCTCGAGATACTGAGGCTGAGGCTAGAGCTTGAGAACAAGAAGGAGGGGAACCGCTCATCCGGAGCAGGAACTGACGTCGAGGGTCAGAGCGTTTTGAAATTGAGTCCGAACAAGCTCTTACTCGCCTTTGATGAAAGGAAGGACGACCTCGACGCTTATATAAGAAGGTTCGAGGGAATCGCATTAAGCCAAGAGTGGCCAGGGGGCTAATGGGCCACCGCCCTAAGCACGTGCCTCACGGGGGAAGCCCTCAGTGTGTATGGGCGATTGTCACCCGTAGATGCCGCCGATTACGGCAAAGTGAAAGCCTCACTGCTCAAGAGGTTCCGGTTTACGGTTGAGGGCTTTCGCGATAAATTCCGGGATGGGAAGCCAGTAGATGGAGAGACGGCCACTCAATACGCCGCCAGGCTCGGCCACTACTTCGACCGGTGGGTCGAGCTGGCCGCAGTGACCAAAGATTTTGAAGGTCTCCGGGAGCTGGTCATCACAGAACAGTTTTTAAAGGGCTGTCATCCAGCACTGGCCATCTACATGAAGGAAAGAAAACAGCCACATTTGGATGAATTGTTGGAGATGGCGGACCAATTTTTAGACGCGCAAGGTCATAGTAACCTGGGGAAAGCCGGGAAAAACGAAACCGAACCCTCAGCGAAGAAAAGCCGCGAGGGGGGCGGGCCTCCGAGGCCTGCGATGAGGTGCTACCTCTGTAATAGGACGGGACACAAAGCTGCGCAATGTCGCAGTCTCTGCAACACCGGACAAGTGCCCACATGTCAAAGGTGTGGCAGGAAGGGACATAAAACGGAGGTCTGCCGGGGCCAGACGAAACCTCAGGCGTCAGGCATCTATATGCCCCGACAAGACAGAAAGGACGGAAACGTCACAGATGGGCTCTTGGAGCTGAAGGATGGAACGAAAATTCCGGTCGTCAACGCGGTGATGACCCCTCGACATAAGTTCCTGGTCGAGGGAATGCCAGTCGTTCAGGGAAAAATCGGACAGGAAGCGATCACGGTTCTGCGCGACACGGGGAGTAACACGGTCATCGTCCGAAGAGGATTGGTTGACGACGGCCTACTCACTGGAACAAAGAAGCCGGTGTATCTCGTCGATGGAACCGCGAAAATGCTTCCCGAGGCCCATATCCGCGTTAAAACGCCCTACTTCGACGGAGGACTCAAAGCTCTGTGCATGGACGGGCCCCTGTACGACCTCGTGCTCGGCAATATTCCCGGCGCTAGAGAACCGGACGACCCCGCGACTGATGTGGAGGTGGGGGACGACCCGATACCGACAGAGCGAGTGCGGGAGGACCCGGCGGAACGTGACACACAGGACAGCCAGGATGAGCCAGGACTCGAAACCCGGGCGGAAGTGCGAGATCCCCTAACTCCGGCGTGTGCCGTGGAAACCGGGACCCAGAGAAAGAAACAACAAACTGGATTGAAAAAACTACACGCGCCTCAAATCGAAGGGCTGACCATTGACACGCCGGGACTTGCAAGGGAGCAAGAAGAGGATGACACCCTGCGCCCCTGCTTCAAGCGGATCGGGGAAAAGGCCAAGGGAAAGACGGCCACGATCACTTATACAACCGGAGAGGGCAAGGACTTCTTTATCGAATATACCGGGAGCGGTCGGGGAGAGAGACGCGCCAGCTCGTGGTGCCTCAGGCCTACCGAAAAACTGTGCTGCAGGTTGCTCACGAAAGCATTATGGCTGGACACCTGGGGCAGGCGAAAACGAAGAGCCGTATCCTGGAAGAATTCTTCTGGCCGGGATTGGGCTCGGACGTGCGGCGGTTCGTGCTATCCTGTGACGTGTGCCAGCGAACAACACCGAAGGGAAAAGTCTCTCGCGTCCCACTGGGTGGGAGCCCCTTAATAGATACCCCATTTCAGAGGGTTGCTATCGACATCGTGGGACCGATTGCCCTGGCGTCGGGCCGAGGGAACCGGTACATACTGACAATGGTAGACTATGCGACTCGCAACCCGGACGCCGTGGCTTTGCCCAGCATCGAGACCGAAAGAGTGGCAGAGGCTCTGGTCGAGATGTTCGCGCGGGTCGGAATGCCACGAGAAATCTTAAGCGACCGGGGCTCGAATTTCACTTCCGAGCTAATGAAAGAGATCAGCCGGCTCCTGTCGGTAAGGCAGTTGCACACCTCCCCCTACCACCCCATGGCAAATGGATTGGTGGAGACGTTCAATGGAACACTTAAACTCATGCTGAAGCGAATTTGCTCCGAAAGACCCAAGGATTGGGACTGGTATTTGCCCGCATTGCTGTTTGCCTACCGGGAGGTGCCGCAGGTGAGCCTCGGCTTTTCGCCTTTTGAATTGTTGTACGGTCGCCACGTCCGGGGCCCGCTAGCCATTCTGAAGGAGGTGTGGACCAACGCCGAGCTCGACGCAGAGCTCCGGACCACCTATGAGCATGTGCTCGACCTCAGAAACCGCCTCGAGGAGACGTGCAAAATAGCCCGCGAGGAACTCGTAAGGTCGGGAGCTCGTTATGCTCGGTACTACAACCGGAATACCAAGGAGCGGAGTTTCCAGCCGGGAGAGAAGGTGCTCCTACTGCTCCCCACGGAAAACAACAAACTTCTGCTGCAATGAAAGGGGCCCTTCCTAGTTACGAGAAAAACAGGAGAGGTCGACTACGAGATCTAGACAGCGACCGGCCTGACATTGTTCCACGCTAACCTACTAAAGAAATACGAGGAGCGGGAAATCGAGAAGGAAGACGAGCGACAGGCCTGCGCAGTTCTCTCACTGACGGAAACCGAAGACGACCAGCCGATCCCTCTACCGGCATTCCAAAGAGAGGAAGGCCCCGAAGAGGCGAAGGTTTCATCGAAGCTTAGTGCTGAGCAAAAGTCGCAGCTCGACCGCGTAATGCGGAGCCACGAGGACATCTTCTCCGACGTTCCGGGAAAAACAAAATGGATACAGTGCGAGCTGAAGCAGACCAGATACCCCCATCTATGTGTGACAATACGCACTGCCATTTGCGACCCACACGAAGGTTGGGGAAGAGGTGCAGGAAATGCTCAGGCTCGGAATAATAGAAAAATCCAGCTCTGCGTACAACGCACCCGTCCTGCTCGTCAAGAAGCCGGAGGAGACAAATCGGCTGTGCGTCGATTTCAGACGCCTAAACGGCGTCTTAGTTCCAGTCTCCGAACACATGCCACGAGTCGACGCCGTTTTCGCTGCCGTCGGAAACAAACGCTACTTCTCAAAGATGGATTTCGTGAAGGGCTACTGGCAGATCCCACTCAGCGACAATTCCCAGCCTAAGACCGCATTTTCGACGACTTCGGGACTGTACCATTTTCAGTACACCTCCTTTGGGGTCAAGACCGCTCCAGCGGTATTCGCCAAACTCATGCGGAAAGTGGTGGATAGAATCCCAGACGTGGCCCATTACTACGACAATGTGTTGGTGGCTACCGAGAGCTGGGAACAACACCTCACTGCACTGCAGACGCTGTTCGGCCGTATCCAAGCGGCGGGACTGACCATTCGCCCAACCAAGTGCGAGTTTGGGATGGAACAAATTGACTTTCTGGGTCACCGCATCGGAAAGGGACAGCTCGCCCCCCTCGGAAAGACGCTCGACAAAATCGAGAAGGCGAGTGTGCCGACCACCAAGCGCCAGGTGCGGGCGTTCCTCGGACTGACGGGATACTACCGGGATTTTATTCCCTACTACGCAAAGATCAGTGGGCCGCTGACGGACCTCACGAAGAAAAAGGAAAGGAACCAGGTTGAGTGGAGGACCGCTCATCAGTCGGCGTTCGACGAGCTGAAAGAACGGATCGCGAATCCGCCGATCCTGAGACTCCCAGATTTTGGAAAAGACTTCGTCCTCAGGACCAATGCTTCCGACACAAGTCTCGGAGCTATGTTAATGCAGCAGCACGATAGCCGCTTTCATCCTGTGGCTTACGCGAGCCGGAAGCTCCTTGCTCGTGAGGCCGCCTACAGCACCATCGAAAGGGAGTGCTTGGCATTGGTCTGGGGAGTGCAGAAATTCAGTCCATACCTTTACGGTAGAAAATTCCACGTACAAACCGACCACCAGCCGCTGAAGTACATCAATTAGGCGAAGCATCTGAACAGTAGAGTGCTGAGGTGGAGCCTCCTCTTGCAGGAATTTCCTTTCACGATTGAACATATCAAGGGTAGCGAAAATGTGGGCGCTGATTTCCTAAGCCGCTTGTAAGTCCGCCTCACAAACGAGGCTTTGTTTTCTCTATTAAGCCAGTGTATGTATGTTGTGTTTACTTCGTACTTTGCTTTTATCCTCCGAATATAAAAACTTCCCACTGTTGGAATGTGCACGACTATATCTCATACGGAGCGCAGTTTGGTTTGCTTAGTATATGTACTCTTGATGTTTTTTGTGTGTACGTTATTGTTCGCCGAGCTTTTGTGAAGAGTCAGTTTAAATATTCACGGGTGAATCTTCTTAAGTGAGGGGCAGTGTCACAAAATCTGGCTATGTTACATTATTCATGTCACAAAATCCGGCTGTGTTACGTTATCCATTCTCCCGGGCTGCACGCGTCCTTCCGAGAAATTCGCGGGGTGCGAGAGCTGGGACCCAGCTTCCACGGAAACGAGGCGATGTTGCGTTTGGGGGAGAATGAAGGGACGAGCGGGCCAGCGTCCTGGGGTTTGGTTTCTTTTTGTTTTGTTTTTTCCACGCCTGCGTGCTGGAATGCGGGGGCTCGTTGAGGGGGACTCTTTGGGGCAAAGGCGAGCAGTGTGAGCGGAAAACTCGGAAGCAACAGACGGGGAATGGAAGCGTCGAGTCCGTGGAGCTCAACGGTAGCGGGCCAGATCCGGACTGGGGAAGACTTCGACGACGAAGTGTGTGTGTGTCTGATTGTGTGGCCACTTCAAGCCGCCCAACCCACCGTGGTACCACCGGGACCATTCCTTCCCCCTTCGGACAGCGCCTCGCAAGACCGTCACTCCCGGACACTGTGAGACGAGATTTCCCCTCCACTTGCATTTGTTTTATAGTATTTAAAGTAGCGGTATTTCCGTAGTTGGTTTTTGTTCTCACGGGTGTCCGATTTATTCTTTGATAACATTTAAGCTCCGAAGTTGTTATTTTTTATGTTCGGGGAAGCTCCCGCGTAAGAGATGGTTAATGCATTGTACTAAGCTGTAGACTTTGGGTTTTGCCTAATTTGTTGTGTGTTGAGTGATTTTATCTTCGCCGCCCGTGCACCGGCCGGGTGAAGTGCGTTCGAGTGCTGTTGTTTTCGCAGCTCGGCACTTGTTAACCTTTTTTGTGTTTCTTTGTTGTGTTTGTAATATTAAAATTCGTTTCGTTGCAAAACTGTGGTCTCCCCTTCATTGGCAAGACTCCACCGAGGCGTGGACCTATCGCCTGGTCGGCAGTCCTTGTGTTTAAGCAGAGAATATAAACAAACCTGTGACTGGGTGAAATAAACGGCTGTTTATGCGTCAAAACGCAGTTTTCTGCAACTTCAGGATTTTTGTTTACACCGAGATATTTAATTGAGCGGTTTTAAACATTTTTTATTGATTATATACCTGCAGGGCAGCCGGTAAAAAGTTCTATTAAATCCCGGAAGCAATTAGATATTTTTAAATAAAATAACAAACATGTTAAAATTTTCAAAAGTTTCTTGTTTTTTAAAAATTATTTAAATTAAACAAAACTTTACAAGCCCAACCACATTGTAAGTCAAAACCGTGCAAACTTAGGAAAAAATATTGTTACGTGTTTCACTAAAAAGCTGATTTTTCATCAATTATTGAGTGATCCCTAGTTTCACGCTGTTTTTAAAAGTTAAAACCGCGCTCACGTCATCAAAAACATTTTTTTCGCCAAAATATTTCAGGGCAAGGCTGCGGACATTGTGGCAAAGGCCATGCATTTTTTTTAGAAATCGGAAGGGGTCGAGCGCAATGTCTGGGACGTTTGACATGGAATGACCCTTTGGTATTTTGTTGGAATTGTTCTCGATTTTGGTACAAAAATAAATGTTCGGCAATACGTTTTTTTTTTAGAGCGCAGCTCTTAAGCGCTCGTTTCGGGCTTGAGCGGCGTCGCCGTCGGCGTCGGCTTAACCGAGCGTTGCATTATGGGATGTTCCCCATAGTGACGTCACATGTGACGTCACTAGGGAGGAGGAGGAAATTTTTCCGCTAAATTTAGCGGAAAAATTCCCCACTAGAATTCGTGGAAATATTCCCCACTAGAATTCGTGGAAATATTCCCCCTAAATTTAGCAGAAAACATTTCCCGCTAAATTTAGCGGAAAAATTCCCCTCCAAATTTAGCGGGAAAAGTTCCCCTAAATATAGCGGAAAAATTTCACAGCTGAAATTTAGCGGAAAAGTTTCTCTCTAAGTTTAGCTGACAACATGTCCCACTAAATTTAGCGGAAAAATTTCCCTACTTAATTTAGCGGGAAAAGTTTCCCGCTAGATTTAGCGGAAACAATTCCCCGCTAAACTTAACGGTAAAATTTCGCCGCTAAATTCAGCGGAAAAACTTCCCTGCTAAATTTAGCGAAAAAATTTCCCGGCTACATATAGCATAAAAATGTTCCCGCTAAATATTTGGGGAAAACGTCCCCATTAAATTTAGCGGGAAATTTTTTCCGCCATATTTAGCAGGAAATTTTTGTCGCTGAACCTAGCGGGAAAATGCTTTCGCTAACTTTAGTGGGGATTTTTTCCCCGCTAAATGGGAGTGGAGCCGGAGAGCAGGAGGGGAGGGGAGGAGGGGGAGGAGAGGCATACCCTCTCCTCCGTACCCTCCCCTCCTCGTCCACAAGAGCTGCGCTCTAATTTGGCATTACAAGGAATTGAAAACGTCTTTAATTTTTTTTTCGCTGTACCAATTACACTTTTTCTTGGAGTGGGTGGATGACGTGTTTACTTTGATGTCAAATTTGTCGGGAGCTTGGTTAAATACATATTTCTCGTTTTTCTTAAATTTTGTTTAAACATGCTATATAAAAGCTCTTCCTATATATGCTATATAAAAGCTCTTCCTAAAAGCAAAAACGCTTTTCCTATATACATTTTAGCACGAGCCTTCTCACACCCTGATTCCGTATTTTGCAATGTGATCCCTGGGCTAGATTCTACAAAATACACTCTTTCATTACTAACCTTTCTTGAATGTAAAAACAGTAAGATTGTGCTGATTTGTTTGTACAAACTTTGAAGTAGGACAAAAAGAAAGACACTACAAAAGCAGAAATATGTTAGCGGCCGGTTCAGTATAAGCAGGTATCCCTGCACAGTCGACTTTTTGACCTACGTAAAACCGCACACTGTATTAAAAGAAAGAACCTGTTTACTTGTGATGTTCTTATTTTAGTATGTTTACCTGAATTGGCTTTATATAGTGGAGCAGTCAAGGGAGTTACTATCTGGATTGATCCCCTGCTTTTCCACTTTCCAGGATTACAAAGATAACCATTTTGACTAGATGAAAGCGTCTCAAATTGTCAGGAAAATTCCTGATAGTGCTATTTTACCTTATTGTTTCCTCTAATATTTGAATCGCGGGAAATAAACCCACGTGTTGTTTTCGATTTCAGGAGTTGTAAAATACTTACTTAGCATTTTCGCCAACTGTCTTAAATGTCGTGCACAGCTGTGCAGCACTTTCGTTGGCAGATATTATTGTAGCCTTGATGCAAGTTTCCGTTTTACCTTGAGTAGCTAGGAGATTGCTCGCATAGGAGCGTTTTACAGTGTAAAAAATCACATCCGTATCCTTTTGGTTGTTTTGAAGATACTGTAACGAAGCAGAAAAATTCCAAGCAGAATTCGAGCAATTTGCGTTTGAGATACGTGCTGTAAAAAATGCTGCATGTATTCGGTCGTGATTTGAGATATCTGTCTCTGCGGCTGAAAATAAAATTACACATTTATAGCGCTCTGTCAAAAAACCCAAAAAAAACTCTAGTTTGTTTTTATTAGATCTTTATGTTTTCTACGAGTAACCCTGAGGGTTTGCATACTTATATAACCAGCCTCTTAAGGTTTTTCCGCAGCCGTTTTCTACTTTCATTTCTACGTACTTTAATTTGCTGGATCTTTCTAACACATTTAACTTACATGTCTTACCGATCCCCATTCGTGGCTTATTGTACGACATTTAAACTTGCCTCAATTTTTTGTCTTTTTTAAAATTTCATAGTAGCATCTTTCTCACGGAGGTTAATGTTAAATTTTCCTTTCTCCCAATTCAACCGGGTTTTCCTTTTTTCCCCCTTTTTTCCCCTCAACTCTAAACCCATCAGGCAGTGGTGACTGAAGTATATCTGATTGATCTTGTAGGCTTCACACAGAAGTGGAAGATCGACTAAAACTTACCCCCTGCCTACTTGTGTGTGGCTGCTCTGTTGAAAATGAATGAAAACCAAGCGCTAATTGTTGGCCGAGTTGTTATTGTAGGTGAGAAAAATGATTGCGCTTTAAGACAAGAACAGAGCAAAAACAGACACCATAGAGCGCTAGCGCTAGCGCTTTGTGGTGTCTGTTTTCTTCTGTCCTTGTCATAAAGTGCAATCATGGTTTCTTACGAATGAAAACCACCCCTTGCGGCTGTATCACAATGCGCTAAGTCGTTATGATCGTGGTCCTCTGCTAGGTCATTCCATACACCGCCGCTGCCGTCCCTCCACCTTCACTAAGGCGTCATATTTTCATGTGCGTAAGGTCAGTTTAAAGTCACCAATCGCATCAACATTAGATCGCATTAAAAACAACAACAACAATACTCTCAACGAACGCCCGTCGTTCATAGACTGAATGGTATATAATCATCACACGATACATCCTTTATAACGAACAAAAATCACACCCACAAAAAGAAAAAGTCAATCACCTTTTTCAGAAGTTAAGGTTTATGTACACAGTGAATATCTTCAACGTTTGACGCGCGGTAACTGTGACGAATTGATTTGCGAGAATTTCCCCAAATCTTGTCATCTCACTTGGGAATATTAGGCGTTTCGCAGCAAATTATATCAGGTATGCACAGTGTGGAGAGACAGTCTGCTTTGATAATTTCGCACAATGAACTTCGTCCGATATGGCTCACTCGGTTTACTATAGGCCAACGCACAGTTTACGAACACGCCCGCACGAGGTGTGAACAAACATGCAGTTCCCGCACGAGGAGTGGGCACTGCGCGTGCGCAGAAGCCAGATTCGCGTCAAGCGGAGCGTCCTTGCGCACGCGCACTGCCGATAGCAGCGCCTCCTCAGCGGCGCGACGTCAGGGCCAAGTGCCCTCAAACTTCAAATATTTGAAGATCGCGAATTTCAAACAACAGGAGGATCATCTCGAAGTATGTCGGATTGTTTTACACCGCTAAATGATTGGTTATTCCCCGGCATTACGTTTACATTGCCGATGGCATGGCCAAGTTGGCATCACGCGCGGAACCCACGCGAAGGCACGGGATTCGATCCCCACCAGCGCAGTCTTTATTTTATCTTTGGCAGCTTTTTCAGAAACGTTCTCGTAAAATCTTTTAACGTATCGCTCGCTCCTCTGCAGAATGTTCTAGACTACGTACTATGTATAGACGAAGCTTAGATTGGCAACGTCGGGACAGTCGCCCTTCAGTTACCGACACGAGATGTGTGTGGTATTTTCGTTTTACATTTGTAGGCTCAAGTTTGCCTCATTGAACGTTTATTTTTCGTTATAAATTCATTTACGTATTCCCCCGTCCGTGACAATATGCGGTGAATGCGTTCGTCGTGACTGCTGAGGAACCTGCACGGCGCCTCCAACCCGTATTGCAATCCGATACTGCCCGTATACAAACCGCTTTTTGCTCGTCGCTCACCAGGTTGTCTGTTTTCTTTTTTCGGCTTTGGCTCGGTTACGGGATTGGCCAAAGACCGGGCTCCTTCAAGAGCTCGCTTCTCCTCGAAGATAAGACGCCACAGCATTATCTAGCGGCCCATGGCAGCGTCCGCGTTTGTCCTTCGGGTGATCCACCGGCCTCGGTGAAGTTTCAGCAAAATCTCCTTCTTGAGCGAGGAGTGCGCGCATCCTTTTCCGGATGAGCGCGTCTCTTCCCGTCTCATTCAAACGGTGCATCTGTTTCCCGAAATCTGGGTTGGTGACACGAGACTCGCCACAAAGATGCACCGTGGGAATCTACCGTTACCCCTACCGTAATGCCAGAAGAAGTCTTGAAAAATAAACGGACACCCCCGATTTCCCAGTCGCACTTCTCGGTACATACTGATGTGCCATTTGTTTCGTCTGCACCTGGCTGATTTTTGAAATGCCGCCACTTCCGCATAAATATTCTAGCACCAAGCGCCTCAGCTAATATTGCCATCGTCTTCTCGACAGTCCATTTACATTCATAATACCAAAGTACAATCCGCTGGATTGCGGTGCGATACTATAAAAAAGAACCTATACGACATTGCGCAAACCATAAAATGGTTACCGTTCATTCAGGGGATGTGGTTCCACTCCAGCTATGACAGACGATTCCCACGGGCCCCAGATGTGGATTAGCTGTGTAATGTGTAGCTAAACTTTTTCTTGATAATTTTCCTCTCGGAGTCGCTGTTAGCCAGTGGCCGCTCCCGCGTCCTGCAGACTACGCTTGCTATTTTCGCCAAGCGCCGTCATTGCAGTCGGTGACCGGAGTCGTTCCTTTGGTCTTGCAGAATTTAGGCTACCCCGCCGACTTCACTGTCGTTGCTACCGCAGGTGGAAAATAATAATTTTTGTTTATAATACTGGCTGATTCATATTTCTTTGATTTCGATCAGATTTATTTTATTTAAAACAGATTTATTTATAGTGTAAATAAGATTGATTTAATATCTATCACCGTAGCTAGAAAAACTGATTACTTATTACTAGGCGTATTTTTAAAATTGAATCTCGATTAATCAGTCGATCACTGAAAACAATGTGGAAGTACGGAAATTTCCAATTTAATATTTGAAGATTGTTGAATTAACAACTTTTTATTAGCGTTACAATAAAGCGTACACAATTATACTTTTTTTTTTGTTAAGAAGCTTTATTGGCTTTTTTTGCGTTCTCATTTGTTCGCAATAACACCTCCCCCCTTTTCTTGGTTTCTATTCTTTCTCATTTGGATTTGCTTGTAATACAATATTACGTAACTGACCAGCGGTGTGGACGTTGGATGCAGTAATCTGTGTACTGACCAATCGAAAATGTAAATACTTGCCAACTGTCTTGTAATTTCCAAGGGGTAAACAAACTATTTTATGAACGTTAGCAATGAACTTTTTTCCGAATTAGTAGTTTGGATCCGGGTGCACGTCACTTATGCTTCTTTGAACCTAAAGTTGAGACAGCAGCCCATGCCACAAACACGAGAACTCCAAGTCGCTGCTTTGAAGCGATCTTCCGCAGAACGAGCACTCGCGCTAAAAAGGCACGTAGCGAAGTCAAGAACGCAGGCTAGCTCGTGCTTGTAGCTTAACTATAACTTAACTTAACTTAACTTAACTATACTAAATGTTCGGGATCACTGGCCTTTACCCTTTCCGGTATGCTATTTAGTATAGTAAAATTCAGGATAGTTATTGTGAAATCGGCAAGTGAAAATGATTCCAAAAACAACATTCAAATATGCCCGGGCTTGTCAGTGGCTTGACGTCAGGGGACGGCAGGCTTACAGGGCCCAGCGAGCAGTCTCAATATGGACTATGCCGGGCATATGTATTGTCCTGCTGCACGAGTGCTAGAACGAGCTTCCAAAGCATTCAGATGACACCATGAAACTGCTTGAAAACCATTTGGAACAAAGTGTATGGTCAAAAGAGTGAACCCCTGCCGTCCCTGACGTCCACTTTTTATTGTTGCCAGCAGTGATTTTTACAAAAAATAAAAAAAAAAGCACACGGTGAGGAGCAAAATTGTAAATTCGAAAACTTCACAAAAAAACGTGAACATTTTACCCCAACATTTGGGTTACTATTTCAGCGATTGTTTGTTGGTTTGTTGAGCAAGTTTTCAGGCAAACCGGGGACTGTGAAGATAAATCGGAGTCACCCTTTATGGGTGAAGGGAATATAAAAGCGTACTCCGGCGTTTTGTTTTTTTCTAGCCTTTGACTTGCCTGAAAATGTCTTAAACACACCCTCAAGCATCGCTGAAATAGCGACCAAAATACTGAGGCAAAATCATTCCTTTTTCGCAAAGTTATTGAATTTAGAATCTTGGTTTTTACCGCGTTTTTTAAAGTGAAAATCTTCACTTGCAACAATAAAGAAGTGACGTCAGGGGCAGCAGGGGTTCACTCTTTGAACTGTAGTCTTCGTTCCCAACCGATTACCAGCAGTTTCACGGTGTCAAATGAACGATTTGGAAGCTTGCTACATCATGGGCCCAGTAGCACGAAAGAAATGCCCGACATAGTTCATTTTTAGACTACCCGCTCGACCTACATGCGTACGTTTTCCTGTCGTCACGGCATTTAAAACCACGGGTATATTTTAGTGTTGGCTTCGGCATCGGCTTGTCGATTTTACAAGAACTATTCTAAATTTCTCGATGCTAAATAGAATAGCGGAAAAGGTAAAGGCTGGTGATTCTGAAAATATAGTTATTTGTGGTAGTTAAAAAAAAAAATCACCAGACTACGCACACCTTTAAGCAAGCGCCAGCATTTGCATAAAAGAAATTCAGCCATCGAATGCAAGCTACTGCAATAAATTAACATTATATCATAATCTTGAGAACTGTCAATTTGTAAAATTATTGATTAGTACAAAAAGTTAAAGATCGCAGGAGCTTCCTCGCTAAAAGTTGCTGTGAGTGCGGGGTGACCTAGGGTTGAAACAACTTCCCTTAGGCCCTACACGCGATGTATACATTTAGCTTTGATTCTCAGACATTCCAACGTTCAAACGCAACTGGGAAAATGCGGAAGCATAATGCACGAAGCTCTCGTAAAATTGTTGACTAGTACAAAAGATAAAAATCGCAGGAGCTTCCGAACTAAAAACGTTGCTTGTCATTATGCGGCAACCTTGGCCTGGATCAACTTCTCGGAGGCCCTACACTCGGCGCATACCTTTCGCTTCGATTTTCAGACACTCTAGCGTTCAAACAAAGCAAAGATAATGCGTAAATTTTATGCTAAAATCTCTATCGAACTTCGAACATATCTTGGAATCGGAGCTCAGCTATTGCGATACGACTGATGCTGTACTGTCTCACAGATGCTAATCTCCAGAGAGTGTTTTCACAAAAAGAGTATGAAGTCTCATTCCTTCAGATCTTCACGTTATACATGCGTCAGAGAGCACGAAGAAGCCAGAAGTCGACGACAAGCAGTGGCACATCACGACTACCGCGTACCGAACCAACTCTCGTCCAACAGCCCTGAGAGCTGCCATCTTACCGATAACGTGACGGGTCTTGTGATGTCACGTGACGAGCAGTCACTTTTGCGTACAACATGGCGGCGACCAGGGGGTGCGACTTTCGAACTTTCGGTTTGTCACCCTAAGCCCCTCTATTTCGTTGGGTCAAAGACAATCTTTATAAGTGGCATATTACCGCTTGGGACCAACGCATCCATCGTGCCATCACATCCATCGAGCCAATACGTCCATGTTGAGCCATCACATCCGTCGTGCCGACACATGCACCGTGTCACCACGACCAACGTGGAGGAGGATCCGGGGTTTTCAAACCAGTGCCTGGCAGTTTCTTCGAGTAAGAAATACACGTTCCGGAGGCGCTGGTCGTCTGTCCACCCGTTGTGACGTGCAACAGGGTCGTATTGGTCAAGCTATGCAGTCCTCGATGTCTTCTTAAACCTCGCCGTGGAAGGGCGTCGGGTGCGAGCTGCGACGGATATATGTAAATAGCAATGGGAGCCGCCGAGGCCTGCTCCGACAAGTTGGTCATCGTTAGTTTAGTCCGCTTTTTTTCCGACCGGAAACCGAATTCCGCTTGTTCTTCCTGGTTGCAGTGACTGGCTCGGGGTTTAGGTTCTTTGCGGTCTATTTGTGGGGCTCGCTCTTCTTGTGGGACTCGCTCGTCGTGCGGTATTTCTGCCGGGCTCGCGATTGAACTTGGTTCACGGCTTCTTGGGGTGTATGAGGAAAAGGCATAGAGTAAAGTACTTAGAACGTCCACTGCAACACACGATGACAGCGGAATACTGGACAAAGCATCCGTGACGATATAACAAAACTTACTGGACAGCGTTTATCCTGAACAGTAAAGAAGCACCATTGCTTGAGTTGCAAGCTTGCCAAATAAGCCCTGTCCTTCGGTGTCTTGACGACTGCCGTGGACGAACCGAACAAAAACGGATGTGTGACAACATTTTTGGCATTGAACTGCCACGGCTGTATTTTGTGAAAGCTCAAGTCTACGCCAGAGCAATTTAGAAAGCAGCACAAAATCATCAGGCACGCCACGGAAACTACTAGCTTCAAAGCGGTTCTTCGGTTGGCTGCACAACCGAGGCGAGTCACCGGTCATTTGGACGAAGCTGCACCACGACTGCACACTGTCAAGCACGACTTAAATTTGTGTAGCTCAACTGTGTATCCAAATGCATCGCAGACGCCTCACTGAAGATTTCGGAGAATCCCATAGCCATCGAGAGTGCAAAAACGTCTCGTTAAAAATTATTATAGCGATATCCGGATCAATCTAATGTCCGAGCAATGCAGGACCGATCATGTCTATTTTTGTTCAATATCCCCGCTGATAGCCAGCGAAATGCGCACCGTTCCTCCGTATCTTCAGTTAATACCTACGCGAGAGACCACGCTGAACTCTGAAGTCATTTTCGACCGGCTTCAGATCACGGCTCCCTCATCTGAAATCAACTCGCTTGGACCAACAACAACGAACAACGTATCCGACAAGCTCCGGCCGAGCTGGGGCAAGCACTTCCTGGGTGCTGCCCTCTAGCCAGTGACGTCTCGTTTTTAGTTGCGTCACATTTGCGTACTATAGTGACGGCCTGGGGGAGGGTTCCGGTCCGTACACTTTCGTGTGCGTACCGAAACCTCGGTTTATCGCTCTAAACCCCTCTAACTCGTTGTTCCTAACCTATCTACGTCTTTACCTCAAAGAGTTGGTCTGCTTTTCCCTTGTAGTCATCGTCGCCGTCTACAGCCGGGGAAGACATTTGAGTGGCCAGAATGGCACAAACCACCGCATATGCAAAGTCACGTTGCATGTTCACTCATGTTGGAATTTTGATCTTTATGAAATCTTACAGTTTGATACTCGCTCTTTTATTTCATAAAACCGTGACACATGAGCGCTGTACATAGAACCATCCTTGATCTTCTGCCACGCAGCTGGGGATGTAAAGGTGAAATGAAAGCAACATGAAAGCACAGAAGGATGTTTGTGTACCATTTAAAGGTCGTGGATAAACACTATGGTTCTCCAAAAACAGGTTTTCTCTAGAAATATAGATGCCAGTAAATTGAGTGTATAAAACACGTTAGATACGCGAAGCCGGTGATGCATCTCGAATGAGGTCTGAGTAACGAATGTATCACATAATTGCGTAAGCAGTACTGGTGAAAATGCCACCTAGGTATTATCTGGGTAAAACAAAAAAAAACAAAATAAAACATTGAAATGAAAATATAGCGGGATGTTTTTTTGAATATAGAAAGTGATC